>RWGZ01001591.1:459692-750216 GCA_009725065.1 Utricularia reniformis
TGATAACAGTCTGAACCTTCTTTCAGTGCCCTATGGCTCATATTTATAGATAAATCCAACCCAAATAGTAATCTTCAGCCAGGAGCCAAATTTCATTTAATGTAACCCAAAGTACTTAAATAATATCCAATTAAATTGGAATAAATGTCATACCGTCCCGGAGTTTCGGAAATGCATTTCGGTCGAGAAATAATCGGAAATGTCAATGAGAAAATACTGGAACACCTCGCATACTAATTCCATGCCGCATAAATAGGATCGAAATAGGATCGATCTGGTACTATTGACCAGATCTCTTCAGAAAGGAGAATTAAATCTCCAAGGCCGCATAAATGTTCCAATACCTCTGTGAGCAGGTCCATGCAGCATGCACTTTGTGCCACTAATCATTATCCTACTACGAGGGATCAAGGTCCGTCGTTACAAAATATCAGGATGTCTCCTCAGTCCAACTCAAATGTCTGCTCATGGGTATATTCAGTCCAACTCAAATGTCTCCTCTGTATATGTAGGTCCTTCTGGTCCTTATCATTATTAACAACTAGGTGGGTTCGCTACGAATTGGCAGAGGTCTGAATATACCTCACACGTTGTGGATCTCTCATCGGAACTCCTGGCTCAGTGTCACTAGCGTAGCCGGCATATGCATCATAATGTCTTTGAGGTCCAGGTGCGTCTCCATTTGAATTTGAATAGTGGCAGTTGAATGTAGGATTCTTGAGGTGTGGTCAGCCTAATCTTTGCTAATACTCTCCTTGTGATAGCCTCCAAATCCTTCTTTGTAATTGGAGCAAGAGGATTGGCGTACACATTGTTGGTAGCATCATTGGAAGGATCCATTGGGCTAATCTCAGCAGGGTAGAAATCCTCAATGGATATCCAAAAATTATCTCAATTAAAGACATCAAACTGTTATGATTCTTTTTTACAAATTAACAATAGTCATCGAATTATAATCATTGATAGAAATCTTATTATTTATAGTTGTTATGGTACAAATTATTATGAAAAAGCAAACAAAATGCACAATTATGTGGAAAACCCCAAAGAAAGGGAAAAACCACGGTACCGATGAGAAACCTCTCAACCATTGCATCATCAAGATGTATGAGGTTACAAAGTAATGACAAGTACGAACTGGTAGGAAGGGAACAAAAATCACAAAAGGATGTCGTAGGTGATGTCTCAGCCAAAATAAACGTTGAATCCAGAGTAAAAAAATGTGAGTTTACCGTTGAAGCCTAATCAAATTGTTTGCTTATGAGAAAAACACCTAATTATACAATACCATAGGGTCTGGATCGTCATTTTATTTCCCTATTTCCTGCAAATAGTCCTTGTGAGATCCACTAAAATAGGGAGCATCTCCTTATAACGTACACTTGCCTTAAGAGTCGGCAATTTACTTAAAACTTGCCTTAAGAGTCAGCATCTCCTTTTAACATGCACTTGCCGCTAAAATAGGGAGCATCTCCTTCTGTTTCCTCACAAATATGGTGGAACAAACTTAAGTCCACCTAAGATCTAACATAAGCTACGACCTTCTTGTTCATCATTTTCCAGTCAAGTGCATCCACTTTCTCTTGTTTCACATAGGGTCAATTAATATCCACAAATCCTTGCATGATAAAAGATATTCCATTTTGAATTTCCATCTACCCGAGACCGTAAGCGTTTAACCAAAGTTCTGATACCACTTCTAAGCTTTTTGTACTTATCAATTTTTGAGAGAAAACCACTCACACTGAATGCAAGCAGTTGTTATTTCTTCTTTGCTTAGACTGCTATGTTTTAGTTAAGCAAAGTAATTGAAAAAAGACAATTTTACGTGGCACCCGAGTGTCGGGAGAAAACTACGGATCAAGAGAACCTCGATCAATCCACTAAGCTAGTGAATATAGAGTACAACATGGACACCACACTGAAACTCCAATGAAACAGTGAACAAGCAAATGAATCCCAGATGAAAAATCTTCATTGATTCAGAGTCTGGTTCTATCCCTCATTGGGCACTGATCTATGTCTAAAAGGCGATCTTTTTTGTGCAAACTTCAATCATTTTAACCTCAACAGTTGTCATTGGGGAAGATTTTTCTAGTACCCTTAATATTAAAATTATCATTACTTTTTGATTTATTTGACTTTAGTCACTGACATGATTTCATTTGTGAATATAGCACTGATTCACTATTAACCTGACGATCTAAAAATAATTTTTTATTATTAGTCTCAAAGTATCATCATTTTTTACAAACTTATCCTCTCAAACGGAGATTACTGTTCCCACCGCAATCAGTTCACGATCCAATCTCTTGAGCTCAAACCAAGGAAATCTAAATACCTAGCTAATATAAGAAGACCACGATATGAGAATCGTTAATTGTTCAAGATGGGTAGTTGTGTTGTTTTTTAAGAACATTTGATTTACAGATGGATTGAACGCTGGAGCTCTATTGGAGATTTGTGCCAGTAGTGGATAAATTGGGATTAGAAAAATACGTGTCTTTAAGGATTTTAGAACTTATCGGAATCGATTGTTTAGTTATCCATCTCCAAGTACGTTTCTTCCTTTTTGGTTTTTTTTCTAAAGATTAAGAGATTGTGCCGACGACAATGGAGTTTCCGCCGCCGACGTATTTAAACATTTACATGTATAGGTCATCCATCTCTGCCGTCGGTTGCGAACAGCCACAGTGCTTTCTTCCGATTTTACAGATTCTGATTCCAAAAATGTTTTAAAGAAACGATAGAACTCAAGAAAACGTAAGGGTTGATCTAATAATTTAAAAATAAAAATGATGTCATAACAATGTGATTCACTTCTATATTTACAAATTTAACATATTAGTGTTATTATTAAATTGTTCTTAAAAGTACTATTCTTTAATTTATTTGTAAATCTGACACGGTATGTTTAGCAAAAAACTCACTGTCATTGGGCCATTCTACTCCTGGGCTGATCCAATGCACATGGGCTGCTCATATGATGGAATCAGGCTCAAGCCCCAACACTTTCCTCGTCCTCCATGATAATCATAGATGTCACGGTTTTTTTCTGGGTTCAGCGACCGACTGCTAAAAACTTAGGAGAAACGCAAAAGGAAAAATGCGAGAAACCGAAGTAACAAGTGGAAAATTCATCTCTTTTTCAGTTGTAAGAATTGGGATTTTGGGATCATTGTTCCCTTTTCTTATTCGATAAAGAAAGGAAACACGTATTTTAGTGATTAAATACCACTCCCCGTGATCATTTGTAACAAATCAAAGATTCAAAATCCTTCCTTATTTACCGAACGACGGTACTTGAAAATCCATTTCCAAACCCTCTTGCTTCTGCTGTTACAGCGCTTGTTATTCCCAACATTTTCAGCTTTGACGCTGAACTCACGATCAGAAGTTGAGGGTTCTTGTTTTGGATCATCTGAAAAATCGAAACTTATATCGAAGAAATCAGAATCATCCGTAATGGCAAGATCATTCTTCAAAACAGTTGTTCTTTTAGGCAATTCAGAATCATATTCAGTAGTAAAAAGTAGTCTTTGTTTGCCTGACCCAATAAATATATCATTTGTAACATCTGAAATCATCGCACTGTAACGAGTATCATCTTCGCTCCTGAAACTGCAGCGTGATCTTGACCTTGAAACAGCATCCACTGTATCAGAAACCCATACTTCGCTTTTCACTTCATCTTTAGCAATTCCTTTGTTCCTTAAAAGCTTTAACCATAAACCCTTGTGTTCATTAACTTTCATACAGCTGCTACTGCTTCTCCTGAGTCCAGTGACTTGTTTTGATTTATCTTCTATTTTTCTAGATTTAACAGAAGAAGATGTATTTCTCATTTGAGAATCATTCACGTCGTTTTCAATCAAGAAGGACATCCTCCCCACTTCCAAAGAAGAGCAAGAACAAGAAGAATGCCTCTGTTCTCCACACTCAGAGCAAACCAACTTCAAAAGCCTTTCTTTCAAACAGAAAGAGCAAATACCCACTGAAGATAACAAAGGATGTTTGTTGCATGGTTCCTCTGATGCACCAGTGAAGTTTTTTAACTTGGAAAAATCTTTGCCTCTCCCTTTCATGCCTTCCTTTGGTTGTTCCTACTTCCTATTGAACAGAAGAAGAAATTTATTCAAAATTCTCAAGTCTTGAGAGAAGTAAAGTGATGTGATGGGCAAAAAGCACCACGTCTGTAAGTAAAAGCTTAGGAAGATGGATCCAAGAACCACATGGTTTTTATTGTAAAAAGATTTTGTTTCGATTATAAAAGATGAAACAATACGTTGAGATTAGGCTTTCCTTGCTAGAAAAGATTAGCGTGATTTTCACGTTTCTCTTTTTGAGATTACAAATAATGAAATTCTCTTTAGGAATTGGAATAGATAAGAAAGCAAAATGAAGTGATTGAAAACACAAAGGAAACTCTCTGAGCCAAGTTAAGTTAAGTTGTCCATCAATTCATGTGGGGGACGCAATTCTTACTTGTCTTGTTCAAATTCACAACTTTCCTACCAAATTCTGTGCTGCTTTTGACCAAATTTCCCACTACTAACGATGCAAATTACAATGGGTGTGTTCCACTAATCATCATTAGTTGGCTGAGTGGCCATGCTCATACAATTTATTATTCCTTGTGTGCCCAATTCTTCTCAAACATGAACACAAACTTCTCAATACATTT
The DNA here is from genome assembly GCA_009725065.1 of Utricularia reniformis. Lineage (NCBI taxonomy): Eukaryota > Viridiplantae > Streptophyta > Magnoliopsida > Lamiales > Lentibulariaceae > Utricularia > Utricularia reniformis. Next base: position 464,377 of record RWGZ01001591.1, read on the forward strand.
ACTTTTTGAACGCCAGAGTAAAAAATATTCTAGTTTATGTTTCACAAATTCCTATTCTGGGAGTTCAACTCAAGCAAACAACGTGATTGATTCCGACAACCTAACTAAAATCAAATTTATAGTGTTACAGTACATTCAAATCTCCATCACTAAAAAATCCCATTTTTTAACTGAATTGCAGATAATTAAGCTTTCCTACAAATTCAAAGTGGCCGAAATGCAAGCATCGGTTAGAGAGACCGGGAAGCAGATCAAGACATCTCCTTCACATTTATCCAGAACGCAGCGGAGCAGAGGATCGAAGCAATGATCGCGAATAACCCCAACCCAAAGATCAGCGAAATCGCGGCAACTACGAAATCTAACAATCCCTGGAAGCTCACTCCCAATAAAAGCATCACGATTCTTCTTCTCTATTGACGGTTTCGATTACTAACGAATTCAAGAATTCACGCAAAATGGACGCAAATTTAGCCTCGCTTTTGTATTCATATTCACGATATGGAATCGGGGAATTTGCAAAATACTTCTATTACGTTTTTTCAGTTTCATAAATATATTATTTTTAAATTCACAATAATATATTTGGGCGAGCGGCAAATTTGATCCCCAAAGTTTAGTGCTTTGGCAAATTTGGTCCCCAAAGTTTGTGTATTTTGGCAAAACCAGTCCCCGAAGTTTAAAAATGACAAAATCAGTCCCCAAACAATTTTGTTTTTGGCAAAACCAGTCCTCAAAGTTTCGTGTGTGTGACATAATTGGTCCTCAAAGTTTTAGTGTGCATATTTGGTCCTCAAAGTTTGAGGATTATGGCAAATTTAGTCCCTAACGCCGTTAAGGTCCCCAAAGTTTGCAAAACGTGGCAAATTTAGTCCCCAAACTTTGAAATGACAAATTTAGTCCCCATATTTTAAATAATTCGGCATATTTAGTCCCCAATAATAGAAAATGATGTTTTTGAAGGCCGATATGGATGTATATGATTGTAATGATACCGAGATTGATGAAATTATCTATGGATACGTACGAAAATTGATTTTTCGTTTTACCGAATGGCAAGAATTGTGTATTGATTTGTGAAGACGAACGATACGAAATTGATGCTGGCTATACCGAATTTCTAGAATTGTGTATTGNTCCACCATTTGGATCGGCCCAATCGTTATTGGGCTTCATCCGTTACAGGGTGCCTGGTCCTAGAGTTCTCATCACTAGCCCTCGGGCTTGATTGCCATCGTAGAGGTGATACAAGGCCGATCACATGATGTTTACACACTCGTGAGAAGATGGGACCGTACCTGTAGGTAGTGAGCGTCCAGGGGACCGATCTTTCCCTTAAGTGTAGGAATTAACTTGTATTTAAAACTCAATAACGTATATTTGTGTTATATTTTTATCTCTGTTACTTTTTTTAAAATATTAACCTCCGTATTTGCGCCTCTTCACATTCGGCAGTTCAACAGGCGTGATGAGTGTGCTTGTACTGGCATTGTCTAGGGCAATTTTACGTGGCAGCTCCCCATTGGTTGGGATATTAATATTTAAATCGGGGTTTTAGATACTGTTTCTCTTCATCGTCATTTCGTGAAGGAAGAACTGCCAAATCAAGCTCTGTGCGCCCTCAATCCGCTGCACGTTCAACCCGTTTCATTTCGATTTTCGTTAAGGTATATTCTATGGCTCCTCATAAAACAAGATACCCAGCCATGTCTGAGTTGGACATTGAGGAGTTTAGGTATAGGTTTTCGATTCCGGCACATTACTCCATCTGGAAGGGACGGGAAGATATTCCATGTTTCCTTCCGGCGGAAATGAATGTGCCGGCGTCCACTATTCCGGTCACTTACGCTTCTTTGAAGTGCGGACTTCGTTTTTCGCTGCATCCTTTTGTAGCAGTCCTTCTTAAAGAAATTCACTGCTCTACTTTTGCATTATTTCCGGGTAGTTATGTGTATATAGTGGCGTTCATATTTTATTGCCACCAACAGAATCGGGCCCCGACCTTAGAACATTTTTTCAATCTGTTCTTGGTGGGGTCCCGAAGGGGTAAGGGCCTATTAGGATGCCGCAAACTATATTATATAGCGGTGCGCACTAAAGAGTGCGATATAGTGGATAAAGAAGAGTCTCTCCATGCGTGGGAGTCTTGTTATGTGTGGATAACAGTCCCAAAAGAGGACCTGTTGAAGGTGTGGCCTCGCCTAACTCACCCACGCATAGGTTAGTTGGACCGAAGTAGGTTCAACCCGTCTCGTCCGGACACCGAAAATACACTTGCGATGATCCCCCCTCCCGAAGCACGCCTTAAGCGAATGGAGCTGCTTCGGGAGAAAAGACTCATAGAAATAGGTGTCGCGGGTAAGACCGGAGCCCCAGCCCCTAAGGGGATGTTTTCTAGCTCATATCCATCAGAGGGATCGGGTATGAAGTAATGTTTTTATTTTATCCTTTCGTGATCCTTATGTATTTATTTTGCAGACTCGACTGAGACGATACCTAGCTCACGTTTCAAACGTATGGCGGCTATTTCGGTCCGTCCTTCTGAAGGACATCGCGAAGCCTCGGGCAGTGATGATGGAAGTGAATCAGCAACGGGGGGTACGATGGTCCCTTCGGGGTTCGGGAACCCCCCGATCCAAACTACCAGCGCGGGCACATTGACCCTTCGCTGCACAGGGCAGCCTTCAACCCGGGAAGGGCCTGCGTTTCGAGTATTTGGAGAGGTAGAGGAGGTGATAAAAGCTCGGATTCATTCTTTGAGTTTATCCATTCTCTATCAGATCGGAAACAACTCCTTTATTAATGCTAATACTATTGCTTTATTGATGCAGGGAGCCGTTCCCGTGGAGAAGGTTCTCCTCGGTCCTCACCTTAAGGCGAACGTCTCCCTGCCGCCGGTCCCTTGGGAAAAGGGTAGAGGGCGACCGAAGCAGAAGCCCCGAAGGATCCCAAAAGGCCGAAGAAGGGGGAGAGCGCTTCGGTCCCTACTAAGGAATCGTTTTGAAGGAGCCTGCATCGGGCCCTAAGACTAACTCCGACTGGGGAGTAGCCTTGGGCCTGCTAGACAAGTTTAGTAAGGGGAGGAAACTAACATCCTCGATAAGTGCTTTCCTGAAGGACTTCCGCCTTTACGGAGAGCAAAACTCAGACAACGTCCAAGCGGACATGTCTGGGGAAGAGATCATGGAGGGTTTTCTCGACCTCAACACCAAGGTAATTTTCTTTTATATGAAGGTCCGAAGTTTCACTTTTTTGACCTTGCTATCTTATGCAGATGCTGAGGAAGGCATTCACCACTACCATCACCGTGGAGAAGAACCAGGGTGGCAGTGTTGTGTCCCAAAAAGTCCAAGATCAACTTGACCTTGCGAAGAGGCAAGTTGAAATAAAACATGGTGAGTTGGTCACGGTACGGGAAGACCGGGACCGACTGAATAGTGAGCTGCTAAGAGTTGGGACGGAGGTCTCGCTCTTAGCAGATAAAGTCTCTGAGCTGGAGAAGATAGGACAAACAGCTCAGGGGCGAATTTCTGATATGGAGGCCAAGCTGCGGGCCAATGAGGAGGAGGTCAACGAAGTCCAAGGTCGGGCCCAGGCGAAGAGAAATAAGTTGAACGAACATCTCCTTCGGGCCCAAGAAGAGAAGGCGAACTTGGAAGAGGAGTTGACAAGAGCCCGCACTTCGATCGAAGGTTCGGTCCGGGAGGCAGTCCTGGGTTTCGCTCGGTCCCCCCTGTTATTCGCTTTGGCGGATAACATACATGGGGTATACACTGCTAAATACTTGGATAACATGCGAGAGCAAGTTATACAGCAGTTCGGGCTTTCCCCTTCGGACGAGCGATGGAAAGCGGTCGAGCCACTTGAAAGAGATGGCAAGTTTCAGGTTATTCCAACTTTGGAAGAACCTATTCTGGAAGAAGACCATTTCATCTATCTCTTTGAAGATATGGAGAGAGCGGTCAACCAAAAGGTGGCCGACCAGGAGGAGGAATTGAAGCAGCTCGCGGCCCGGACCGAACCGCAGGAGCAGGGAATTGAAGACAAGGAAGATGGGCAGGACAATTAAAATTTCAATTGTATTTTGTACCTGCTTTGCCCTTTGTTTTCAATATACAACTCTTTCCTCTCAACTTTTGGCACGTTAATTGTTAGAACAGAGTATTATATAACTAACTTTTAATTGAATTAATATGTTTCAAATCAAGGAGAATGTTTTAACCACCAAGTATAAGATCGGGGATGCGTATAGGGTGTTAATCCCTCGGTCTCAGATATTATGTTTTGCTTACTCATGTCAATTCTGATTGGATCGGTCATTTTACATTGTATGCGGATCACTCTTATTTCATCCTTGGAATCAATACTTGATTGGAGAGACATGGTCTAGGTTCAATATGAGTTTTTATAAGTTTTGGCCGAACCTTGGTTCTACTGAAGTCCCGTAGGTTATATTGGCTAATCTTTTGCTCATATCATGTCCCAAACTAGGACCAAACTTATGTTTCGATATGTTGACCCCTCCCATTCCTCTTATCGCGGCAGATTTCATAAGTACAAGGGTCATTTCCTAAGAATGAATGCCGTTGAAGGGAGTGTTTTAGTTCGTAATGAGTTTTGGGAGAATCGCAACTCATCCATGGGACTAGGCAAGTGCAGGAGCATCTGACTCATCAGAGCGGTCACTACAACTTGGGAGCCTTGCGGATAAGAAGCTTCGGTCACCAGTCCAGATTCGTCCTAAGTCACCCAACTTCAAGATCGGTCCATCATTCAATTAGAAATAATTTGTTTTGTACTTACTTGTTTTCGGCTAACGCTTAAAGGAATGTACGTTTATTAAGTCAAATTGCTTAATCGAAAGTTCACAAGAAGTATCGCCTTAAGTTCATGACATTTCAAGTTCGGGGGACCTCTATACCATCCAATGTTTCAAGTTTATACGCACCTGATTCCAATTTCTTTGATATTCGATACGGTTCCTCCCAATTTCTGTCCAGCTTTCCAACGTTCCTCTGCACTTTAATGCTTCTGAGGACGAGATCGCCTTCAAAGAATTCCCTTGGGAGGACTCGCTTGTTATGGGCCAGTTCCATAGTTCGCTGATAAGCACGCATCCGTGCTTAAATTGCATCTCTCTTTTATTCACCATTCATATGCTCATCATACTGAGATATCCGAGGTGATCGTATGGCAACCTCCACCGGGCTAACAGCTTCGGTCCCATACACCAATGAGAAAGGTGATTCCTGGGTTGTTGAGCGAGGTGTAGTTCGGTATGCCCATAAGACCTCATAGATATGTTCAGGCCATTTACCTACGAAATCTTCTAACATGGTCTTCAATCCTTTCAGGATAACATTGTTAGATACCTCTGTAAGTCCATTAGTTTGGGGGAGGACTTCTGATGAGAAATGTTGGATGATGCCCAACTTGGTGCATAGATCCCGTATGCTCTTTCCACGGAACTGAGTCTCATTATCTGATATGAGCGCTCGGGGAACCCCGAAGCGGCTCACGATATTTCTCCATAAGAAGTGTTTGACCACCTTCTCTGAGATGATGGCTACTGCTTCTGCTTCAGCTTCAATACATTTCGAGTAATACTCCACTGCTACGATACAAAATTTTCTTTGCCCTATTGACCGAGGGAAAGGTCCGAGGATATCAATCTCCCATCTGTCAAACGGACAAGGCAATGGGGTAACCGATAAGGGAGCCCCAGGCAATTGCGTGATCGGAGCATGGTATTGACATATGGCACAACACTTAGTGTATTTCTTGGCATCTGCGAGCAACGTTGGCCAAAAATATCCAGCTCTAATGATGCTATGGTATAAAGATCAAGCCCCTGAGTGAATGTCGCATATCCCTTCATGAACATAAATCATGACGGCTTCAGCCTCAGTAGGGAATAAGCAGCGCAGAAGCGGGCCCTCAAAACTCTTTTTAAACAAGCATCCATCAACAAAGATAAATCTCTTAGCCCGGACTTCTATTTTTCTGGCTTCAGACTTGTCTTAATGGAGATAGCCGCTTGAAAGGTATTTAATAACTGGGTCCATTCAATTGGGTTCCCCCGGAGATTCAGTAGCGTTAAAATTCAAGCCCTGGAGTTCATGGCATAGAGCCCCTATATCTTCAATAGACTATTCGGTCACTAATATGTCGACCGAAGGTCGGTCCTGAATGTGGACCGAAATGGTGCTTGGCTCTATGACAGGTATGCCCGCGGCCAATCTGGCGAGTGCGTCGGCAACCTTATTTTGCTCTCGTGGCACGTGGTCGAGAGAAAACTCACTGAATTTTTTGGATAATTCCAGAACTTTGGCACAATATAACCTCATCATCAGGTCATGAGTTTCAAATCTCCATGCGAACTGTTCCACTACTAACTTCGAGTCTGAGAACATTCGCGCTCTGCTAACTCCCATTTTTCGAGTCAAGGTCATTCTTGATAACACAGCCTCATATTCTACCACATTATTTATTCCAGCAAAAGAAAATTTGACTGCGGAATGCATAAGGTCACCTTGTATCGTTGTTAGGGTAATGCCCGCTCCTCTTCCTCCGAAGTTCGACCCATACACGTGGATCATCCATCGATCATCCTCTTGGTTAAGATATATGGCCGATCGGGTCATTTCAACCACATAGTCGGCTAGGACCTGAGCTTTGATCGCCCTTCGGGGTAGGAATTCCAGATACATAGCGCTGAGTTTGATAGCTCATTTTGCCAATATCTCATTCAAATCCTTCTGTTTAAGGACCACATTCAGAGGTTGATCCGTATAAACATAGACTGTTCGGCCTTCAAAATAATGTTTCATCTTGGATACAGCTTTTTTCGAAGCTAGCATGAATTTCTCCAAGGTGGAATATCTGGTTTCAACAGATACCAGAGAATGGCTGACATAATAAACATGTCTATGAATGTCGTCTCGGATGGTTACCAGAGCAGCGCTAACGGCAACTTCTGATACAGCAAGATACAACCCCAAAGGTTCATTACAAGTTGGACTAACCATCACCGGGGGAGTGCTTAAATAAGTCTTCAGCTCGGAGAAGGCCCGATCGCATTCTTCGGTCCAATCTAGATGGCTTGCTTTTCTTAGCACTCTGAAAAAAGGTAAAGCCCAGTCTGTGGATTTTGAAATAAACCTGCTTAGCGCGGCGAGTCGGCCAGTAAGCCTCTGAAATTCTCTCTTGTTTCTTGGAGGTTGCATATCAATGATAGCCTACACCTTTTCAGGGTTAACCTCTATGCCTTTCTCTGAAACATAATATCCTAGAAATTTTCCACTTCGGATCCCGGAGCAGCATTTGTTTGGATTTAGTTTAAGCTTATATTTTCGGCATACTTCAAAACAACGAGACAAATAAGAAAGATGGTCTTCATCATTCATAGATTTAACAATCATATCGTCAACATAAACTTTCATCATATGGCCGATCAATTCTCTAAAGATCTTGTTGACCAACCTTTGATATGTTGCTCCGGCATTTTTGAGACCGAATGGCATAACCACATAACTGTAAACGCCATCTTCGGTCATGAATGATGACTTCTTCTGATCTTCTTCAGCTAGGAAGATCTGATTGTCCCCAGAATAAGCATCCATGGTACTCATCATGGTGCTACCAGACACAACGTCTTCCAGTTGATTGATATGCGGCAAGGGAAAGGGTCCGACTCACAGCTTTTGTTAACATCGGTAAAGTCGATGCACATTCGCCATTTCTCATCCGGTTTGGAGACCACTACTGGGTTTGCAACCCATTCAGTATAGTGGATTTCTCTGATGAATCCCGACCGCAGCAATTTATTCACCTTAGCCCGGATAATCTCTATTTTTTTGGGAGAATAGCGTCTCCTTTTCTGCCTAACAGGCTTCGTTCCAGGCTCGGTGTTGATCCGATGTTCACTATCGGATCGGTCAATCCCGGGAACATCGTCCGGGGTCCATGCGAATATGTCCACGTGGCTTCTCAGCAAGTGGACATAAGCAGGGATCAGTTCATTTTCAAAAGCAGGGGCTAAATGTGCCCCGATGCGAGTTGTTTTGGTTGAGTCATCCTCAACCAGGTTAATCAACTTGAACCCTACGGGTTCCATTGCTTGCCTCGGGTGCGGCGGTTCTTCCAGCAGATCGACCCGGGCCCTTTTGATAGGTGCCAATGTTTGGCACGAGTTCATGTAGCATTGCCTAGCTACTTTTTGATCCAACTTGACAGAAATGACTCCATGAATGGAGGGGAATTTGAGCATCATATGATAGGTAGATGGGACCGCCTCGAACTTACTAAGGCATGTCCGTCCGATAATGGCGTTGTAAGCCAAGTCGACTTCAACGACAATGAATTCCAGATCCTCTGATCGGTCCTTGGATGGTTCTCCAAGGGTAACTGGAATAAAAACTTCCCGCATGGAATGACGCTCCTCTGGTCGAACGACCAAAGAGTTATATTAGCGATCGGGAGGTAATAAGCAGTAGCTCCCAACATGTCGGCGACCTCACGCTTCATTGGATTGCACGAAGCCCTGGTGTCCACTAGGATCATGTGGACACGACGATTCCCGATGACTGCAGTGATGGTAAGGGGATCATCGCATGGATCGATAATTAATTCCCGATCGGCCATGGTGAAAGTGATATTCTCCCCGAATGGAGGGGACCGTTCCGCTGGATCATATTGAACCAGCGCCACATATTCAGAGCTCTCAGCGGAGTCTCCGCGCGCAGTTCTCTTTCGGTCCCGGACCGATTCATTTATTCTCAGACCACCGGAGATAACATAAATATCTCCAGCTACGTCTCTCGGTGCCGCCTCATTTTGAGGATGTTGGGCACCAGTTTCCGAAGGTCGAGGAGCTGCCTACTTGTGTCTTCCACCCTCGTTCTGCGACGCTCTGCCGCCACGGCCCCGTCATCTTCTTCTTCGTCCCTGACCACGGTTCTCTCGACCGTGTTGGCCTCTTTCTTGTTCTGGCGGAGGAGACCGTCGGTCCTCCATCCGATCATTATAATTTCGGGGTTGTCCCCGATTATCCCTTCCCCTCGGCATGTGACGATCGTCACCTTGGTGGCCCTTTCGGGGGGATTCTGCTCGCTTGCCCTTCTGACCATTCCGGTCGGGCTTTCTATATTCATTGCCGCTACCTTCTCTTTCAACAGCGGGCACTTCAGGGTCGGGTGATTGCGATTATGATGCAGCTCGCAATACACCCGATTGTCCTCCTGCTTCGGGGGGACATCTTTCTCGCCTACAGTCGCTACTTCTCGCGACTGCTTCTTAGGGTGGTAAACCCTATGATCACCTGCGGGCTCAGAATTCCCGCTAGGTTTCCGATAGCCTAGCCCCAGCGCTTCATCCACCTTAATATATTTGTTGATTTTCTGAAGAAGCTTTCCCAATGTGGATGGTGGGCTCTTTTCCAAGCTGGCCGAAAAGCCGCACGGTCCCAAGACCAGCTGTAAAATATCAATCTTATCCCGGAGCTCAAGCTTGATACCCCGGGCGGTCCTATTGAATTTCTCCATGAAGGACCGAAGACTCATTTTTGCCGGGATATATTTTAACTGATATAGTTCCTGCCTGCTTCGGGGCGGTCCTACATTTGGAGCAAATCGCTCTGAGAAAGCCAGAATAAATCTGTCATACGACTGTATGGATCGGACCGGCAAATTTTTGAACCACGTTCGGGCGTCGCCTTGTAATCCTGCCGCGAAGATGCGGCACTTTAGTGAATCTGAGGCCCGAACCGTTCCCATGCGTAATTCAAAATCGGCAACGTGTTCGATCGGATCACCGTCACCAAGAAATGTCGGCAACCCCTCGGGGTTGCGATAATGCCGATCTAGGACTGCTGCCCAGATCTCTTCAGAAAATGGGAGCATCAAATCTCCCAAGGCGGCTGATACGCCTTCAGATTGTTGGGACGATGTCTGGACCGCATGCAGATTATACCACCAGTTATCATCCTTATTTCGCCTGATTGGGGCCTCCATGGCCCTGTTGAATAAACCAGGATTGCGTCCCAAATTAGGTTCGCAATCCTTCAACGCATGCATGCTCTCCAACTCATTGGTGAGCTCGCCAATTCGTCGCTGCATCTGCTCCTGATCATTTCCAGGAGCGGGAGTTAAAGCCCTGGCCGGGGGGGGAGGAGTAGACCGATATCTGGGCCTCCTCGTTGTTACACCACGCCTGATGATTTCTTCATCATCAGTGCTGCGCTAGTCAGGATCACTCTCGTATCCTCTGCTTTTGGGAACAAGGCTTGAAAGAGCCGGTGTTTCTGTTCCACTTCTCTCCGACGTAATATCCAGTACCACTTTCCTGACGACAGCTTCCAGACCCTGCAAAGTGAATGTTGGTGCTGGGAGACTGTCGGGAAGCACGTCACTGTCATTTGTCGAAGTGCCAGTCGCCATGCCTTTGATTGTCCTATCCCTGGTAGAAAACTCAAATGGGATTAGAGAATCGTCCCCACGGACGGCGCCAAACTGTTATGGTCCCTTTTTTGGGGTACCAACAGTCACCCGATTCGTCAGCCAACGAACTCGGTTTTGATTTGTTTTTTATGGGGAATAAGATTAAAACTGGAAACAATAAAGAGACACGGCGATTTATAGTGGAAACCCCAGGAATTTGGGAGAAAACCACTTGACTAAGAGCGAATTACACTCCTAGTCTGTTCACTAATCAAACGATTCATACAAAATACAGCAGATGCTTAATGAAAATGACAAGGAATAAGAAAGCAGATAAGAACTCCGACAGGGTAACGGCATGTTCTTATGCGTCCAAAATGTCCTGCTATTTCCGCCGCCGCGCTCTGTATTTATAGAGATAGTAGTGTGTGTAAATCACGCTCTGTAACCGCATCTGACAAGTTTGTTAGAGGTTGTTGTCGCGCGATGTAAAACGAGGCCGGGACCGAGGCGTGGTCTGCGTGAACGGGCCCGATGCGTGGTAAACGTGTGAATTTGTAACCGTTTGGACCGAACCACGGAGCCAGTTACCAGAAAACGCTTTATTTCGCCAAGGTTATCTTCGGTCCTCTCGTGGAACATTGTGCCGCTTTTCGTTAAGTGTATAAATGGGCTGCACGAGTTCGCTCCCACCATTTGGATCGGCCCAATCGTTATTGGGCCTCATCCGTTACAGGGTGTCTGGTCCTGGAGTTCTCATCACATTATAATATTAAATGACTATGGTTTATATCATAATATTGATCACCAATTAGACCATTAACCTTATTACGGTAAAAATAAATGTAATCAAATATTTATATGTGCGTCCACATGCATCATAGTATATCTAAGAAGACAACACATAATATTTAGTCCACATAATTAGAATCAATATTCTAACACTTACTGCTTTCTTATACCTTGTTATCTTCTTAAAGCATTTGCTGTATTCTGTAATGAATTATCCAATTAGTGAATAGGCTAAGAGCTTATCTCGCTCTTAGTCAAGTGATTTTTTCCCAATTTCTTGGGGTTTCCACTATAAATTGATTTCTTTGGTGTTATTTACATTTTTAAATTTCTTGATGTTATTTACATTTTTAAATCGTCTTCCCATCAAAAACAAATCATAACCGAGTTCGTTTCTTAACGAATCGGACGACTGTTGGTACCCCTAAAAAAGGACCATAACAATGATCTAAAACTAGCTACTTGATTCGACATCGGTTTTTAGTCGATGTGGGAAACGAGATGCTGCAATGTATTTCAAAAATGGTGAAATATGAAGTCAAAGAGGTGATGAATTTAGTTTTTTGACCTGAATGCGAATTCTCTAAATTAATAATGAGATTTTGTTTGGTTCTACTGTGGTCATCGACTGTTACTTTAATTTCAAATACTAAACAATGTAGGCAATTACGGTAATCGTATTGAAATATTTAGAGGTGATATGGTCATATCTTAACAAGTACCAGTTTAGCCTGGTTTTCATCGTAACGATCGTTATATCGATTAATATGAAAACATTGATTGCGAGCTTTCTCCTTCCCTAGAGCAGAAAATGGAGTTTCCACTTCTCTGATTCAGTAGAAAACACGAACAAAGCAGTGAAATGGACATTCGCTGTTCGGCCTCTACTCTATCACAATCAATAATTCTAGACAACACACTCTTATTTAATTCAATTCTATATTTCCTAATAATTACTTTTTCACCCTTTTACTGTAAGGCTTATTTTTTATCAATATTGCATTGGTACAAGATATTGGTGTGAGGTGCAGGGTGCGGGGTATGTGTACGGTGATTTTAGAAGTATCTGATTTAGAATGCGTCAAATTCAAAATAATAAAATAATCAACATAAATATTTAAATTTTTCAAACAAAATAAAATATTAAATTAGTATATAAAAATGTTAATCATAATAAACTGAATATAAAGATAACAACACTAAAAAATTTTATGAGACCAATGATCACTCGTAATGCATTTTACAAAATGCAAACTTATCACTAAATGAACTTGATTTGATTATTGAAATGATTAATGAAGTGAATGAATTCGATAAAGCTGCAGAATAAACCACATGATGATCTTTTTGAATGGTTCAGTAAAGATGATTGTCGGCATGAAGATTGTGGTTCAATATTTGGCTTTGAAGTAGGAATAAATTTGCTTTCACTAATGATAAAAACACAAAATACATAAATTTATAAAAAATTATGACTTTTAAAACAATTTACGAATTAAGTACATAATTTTTAATTCATCTTTGTTATATTTTTGTTTCATAGTATTTCATTCACTTTTGGAGTTCCTTTTCCCCACCTACAAGGTTTCTTATGTGCATCCTATTACACTTATAAGTTTATAATCCTAATTTTTTTTTTAATTTTTTATTAAATATGTGGGTGGGTGCATGAATCCCCGCACCAAACTCGCATCCGGTGCGTTAAAATCTCAAATTTAAAATACTCGTACAACATAGCTTTTTATTTAGTTAGATATTTATTCATGAATTAATTATTTATAATGAAATATATATTAAATAATGATTTAGTGAGAGAAAGTCTTGGTCCAAATGTCCTAAAAGTTTAAAACAGTGGACATTGTGTAATATCAAATCCATTATGATAATGCCCCACTTTTTAGGGGATAGATCATCATTTCTAATATGCCAATGATATAAGGATAAGGGGAATTTGATGTAGAAAACTCAATTACCCCGTGAAACATATGCCAATGATATATGGATAAGGGGAATTTGATTAGAAAGAATTATCTATCCCGACAAAAGTGGGCCATTTTGATAATGGACTTTAATATTACACAATGGGAGTGGGCCAACCGTGCTATGTTTTAAACAATATTACCATGATTCGCAATACGATATGATTCGCGATTCGTAGTACGTAATTTTTTAGAGAATTTGGGAAAATTAATTAAGGATTCGTTAATTTTATAATTATAATAATTATTTTAGTTATATAATTTATAGTTTTTTTATAAGTAAAAATAATCATAATTATTGATAAAATATATTTTAATTATTATCAAATTATAAATATAAGATATAATAAATAAAGTTGATTAAAATTTAAAATTTATAAAATAATTAAAAATCGATAAATATTACAAACTTATCAAATTTATAATATAATAATTTAGATTTCTTATTTTTTTTTCAATTTTTTTCAATTTTTTCTTCTCAAAAATCCGATTTGAGAATCGGAAGAGAATCGCGAATCCGATTCATAAATTTATGTAAAAATAGAAAATCTTTATAATATTGGTTTTAAGACATTCAGACCAACACTATCATAAAAGCTGCAAAAGCGTTAAAAGTATGAAATATTGATTAGTATTTATTTTATTTAATCATATGTAAATATAAGAATAATACTATAATTTCTTTGAAAGGTACAATTATAATTTTCTATTCATTTAATAATTTACAAAATTTATGGTAATGCAAGAGAGGCCATCCAAAAACTACTACCATTTTTTTATTAATTACTAGTTTAAAATCTATTTTAATGACAAAACTTATAATTACTTTTTTATTAGTTGAATTATGTTTTAGAATTTTACTAAAATATATACTACTCATATGAAAATTACTTTTGAATAATTTATAAAAATAAAAAAATTATAAATATTAAATATCATAATAATGTAAATATTATAATATTATTCTATTTTTTCATGGTATAATCCAACTAATATAAAAGTATTTCAATTTTTTATTTTTTATAAAACTAATACTCTAGAAATAGAATAATAAATATTGTAAATTATTAACTATTTTATAAGATTGAATAGAAAATTGAAGTTCTAAGGAAAGTTATAATTCTACCTTTCAACGTACTTATAACATTATTCTCATCTTTGCATATGATTAAACAAAATGAATAAAATAAATACTAATTAAAATATCATACTTTTACAGATTTTATGACTATTAGTTTGCTTTTTACTGTTTTTTATGACACATGGGTAGATTGGTAAAATGGTTTAAAATGATTGGGTATATTAGCAAAAAAACACAATTTCTCTCACTAAATCATTATTTAATATTTATTAATATATATATCATATAAATAATTAATTCATGAATAAATATCTAACGACATTAGAAGGAAAACCGTAAAAGGAAGGCTTATAGTAAAAGGGCTTATTGCAGTTTAGTAAAAATGTTAGGGTGAAAAAGCAATTAATAGGAAATATAGAATTGAATGAAATAAGAGAATGATTAGAGATATTATTCGATACGAAGGAACAAAATTTTTATGTTTATTTTCGTTCATATTTTTATTCAAACTCTATTTTCATGTGCTTATAAAAATCAATTAGAGATTAAAATTTGTTAATTAATACAATGAGACCATAGTTGATTTTTTAACAGTTGTCATGATATCGTGAGTTTTTAATAATTATCACATCGCAATAAAACTTGTGTATCTTAAAAAAATCACGATATTGACATTGAACAACATCTTACCGTTGTTTTAATTTGAGTTTCAAACAAACCCGATATATAATTCATATATGATTCGTGTATGTATATTATTTATTTATATATTAATATCTTTTTAATAATCAAAACCAGATCAAATAACTCATACAGACCGATACGATGGTAGCATACAAACCACTACCGATTTTATATAATTACCATGCGGCCTGGCGATTGCCATTGGTTTTAAGGATTTATTTCTCAAATAACTTTTTTTAATATTTATTTTACCAAATTAATGCATAGTAATATAGTAAATAATCAGCATAATTTCTTTTTATTTGAACAATATAACATTCACTATAATTGTTATGGACAGTTATTTTAGTATTTCGGTATTTAATGAACATTGTATTTGCAAACTTGTGTATCCGTTAACAATGTTAATTTTGTCAACGAAGTATTTAAATTGCAAATCAAAAAATAACGTAAACTGGAAATCTCAAAATTTAACAAATAAATTTTGAAGATTAAAATAATTGAGATATTAAAAATGTAAAGTTAAAGTTAAGAACTGATAATAGAACTTATTTGTCATTAACTTGAAAATAAGAGAGGGTAAATAAGTCATTTGCAAATTGAAAAATAATATACATTAAATTGGTAAAAGATATTTCAAAAATAATTGAATAAACCAAAAGTTTTTAGGGTAATAATTATTTATTTATTCACTTGGTAATTTAGTCTATCTCTATGAATTTTGAAAATTATAATATAGTTTGAAAATATGTTTTTATAGTGTGACTAAAGATAAAGAATGTATTAAATATTATGTAATAGATAAATTAAATTATAAAATAAGAATAATGTTCTCTATAAAATTAGATTAATAATGTATTTCAAGTAATACAATATTTCATTACCAGTGTAGTTAAAAATAAGATTATAACAATGTTTTAAATTTTCGGTATACCGAAAATTTCGATCGTATCAGCTTCGGCCGGTATTTTTCAAAATACGGTCGGTATGAGTTTTATTTTAAAAAAATAAAATATGAATATTTTATAATTAAATTTATTTTAATATTCTAGTATATATCCGGTATATATCTGATATACTCGATATAACGATCCAATGAGTTTGTCCGGTATACCGGTCGGTATCAATTTTTAAAACATTGGATTGTACTCGATTTAATTAAATGTGAAATACTATAAATAAAAGAAAAATATATAAAATAAAAGAACATTTAAAAATTTACCACCACAATTAGTTCTCCAATCTCCATAATGTTTTACAAATTTTATCAATTTTTATTTATATAGTAAATCAAATTGATAACGTTTTTGTTTTTCATATTTTTCACTAATTCGGTCAATTCCATATTTTTATTTTTATAGTATTTATCCAAATTAAACTCGTCATAATATTTAAAATACTTGAGAAGTTAGGCAATGAGTTAAAATCTAAATTCTGATGTAGAAAATTCTATAACCCCGTGAAAAATATGCCACTGATATATGGATAAGGGGATTTGATTAGATAGAATAATCTATCACCACAAAATGGGCCATTTTGATAAGGGGCTTTGGTATTACACAATGGGAGTGGGACCATCCGTGCTCTGTTTTAAGACATTCAGACCAACACTTTCTCTCTCTAAATCATTATTTATATATATTTCATGATAAATAATTAATTCATGAATAAATATGGAACGACACGCAAATTTTGTTCTCATAGTTTTCTATTTGAGAATTTTGATCCTTATATTTTGATAATTGTGATAAATTAAATCTTTTATTTTTATTTATGACAAAATTAGTCTTCATACTTTGCTAAATGTGGCAAATTATGTCTTCCAAATTTTATGTATATGGCAAATTTGGTTCCCGAATTTGGTAATTTGTAATTTTTCTTTTTATATAATACGAAGACTAATTTTGACACTATGATCAAATTACATTGACTGGTTTTGTTCGATTTCATTTGGAGAACTAAAAATGAAATTTGAGGACCGATTTTGCCAAATGTTCCAAAATAGGAGGATCGATTTTGCCAAATGTCCAAATTCGAGGACTGAAAATGCCAAAATAAACTTAGAGGACTAAATTTGCCAAAATGATCAAACTACGAAGACCAAAGACGACATTTTCTCATAATTATCTAAGGACATAAGAAGAAAACCTGTAAAAGGAAGGCTTGTAGTAAAAGTGGTAATTGCAGTTTAGTAAAAATATTAGGCTGAAAAAGGAAATATAAAATTGAATGAAATAAGAGGAGGATTAGAGTCATTATTCAATACGAACCAACAAACTTTCTATGTTCATTTTCGTTCATATATTAATTCAAACTTTATTTTCAAGTGAATATAAAAATCAATTGGAGATTCAATTAAAGAAAATCATTAAAATTTGTTGAAGACCTTTCAAATATTTGATAATATAATCAAACGAATATTAAAAAATCTTTTATAAAATTTCTAATATTGATACAAACACTTCCTAAATAATAAAGATTATGTAATTTATAAGTTGTATTTCAAATCTCATTCTCTTGACTTCTTTAGGAGGAAATCAGTTGTAATCTTTCAAATAGTAAATTTGGTCGTATCGTTTGTCACGTGATTTTTTTACCCGACTTAGATTTTTTGCGTTAAAATTTTTGTATCTTCTTTGTTTGTTTTTCTTAATTCTCCGTTTCTAATTCATAATAGATTATACACGCATTTCCAAAAGAATTTAACGAAATTTCTAAAACTTTGCCAAATTTAAAATATCTAGTGTCACGGTATATATCATTGTTTTAAATTTCCGATATATCGACCCGATATACCGGAAATTTTGGGCGTATAGGCTTCGACCGGTATTTTAGCAAAATATCAATCGGTACGGGTATTTTTAGAGTCGGGTTCTACGGGTCAGGTCGGATTTTTTGCGGGTTGGGTTGGATTTCATATTAAAAAAATAAAATATGAATATTTTATAATTTATTTTAATATTTCGATACAAATACAATATATATTCGATATACCCAAAATGTATATGATGTATCGATTCCATGAGTTTCTATAGTATGCCCGTTGGTAGCTGTATTTAAAACATTCCTATATATATAAGTAGCGCGTATTTCATTATATTTCAGAACAAGGGAAGCGAAATGACGAAAGAGCCCTCGAAGCTTCTTCTCCAAAACTTCATCTTCATCATTTTCTTGCTTCCATCGTTGTTGTTCACAGTTACAGTTGCAGTGAAATGCAACAAACAAGACTACAAAGCCCTCCTAAAAATCAAACAAGACCTCGGTAATCCTTACGATCTAGCTTCATGGGTCCCAAACACCGACTGCTGCAGCTGGTACATCGTTGATTGCGACACCAACGGCCGGATTGTTCAATTCCATCTCTTTCAGGGCGAAATCTCCGCCCAAATTCCGGCGTCAATAGGCGAGCTTTCTCACCTTGAACATTTAACCTTCAGAAAGTTAACTAATCTCACCGGAGAAATCCCATTAGCTATTTCAAAGCTAAAGAACCTTCAGTTTCTTTGGTTAAGCTGGACAAATCTCACCGGCCCAGTTCCAGCCTTCCTCGGAGAGCTTAAAAACCTATGGTTTCTCGACTTATCTTTTAATGATCTAACTGGTTCTATACCGCCGTCACTTGGGTACCTCCCTAAACTCAGCGGCCTAAATCTGGGACGGAACAAACTCACCGGAAGTATACCGGAATCATTTGGGAACTTAGCCGGAGAAGACATATATCTCCGGCTATCCCATAATCGTCTTTCTGGGACTGTACCTAAATCACTGGGTTCACTTAAGTTCACTTTAGTTGAATTATCGAGGAATTTACTCACCGGTGACGCTTCTTTTATGTTCGGGAAGAATACGAGATTTCAATCTATGGATTTATCTCGAAATTTGTTTGATTTCGATATGTCGACGGTGAATTTTAGTGAGAATTTGTCGGCGTTAGATTTGAGCCATAACAGAATCACCGGAAAGTTGCCGGCAAGAATGACGCAGGTGAATTTGGTGTACTTTAATGTAAGCTATAACAGACTTTGTGGGGAAATTCCGGCCGGCGGCGAGCTCCAGAAGTTTGGCGTCACCGAATATTTCCATAATAAATGCCTCTGCGGCGCACCGTTGCCGGCCTGCCGTTAAATTATGTAAGGGCTTGAGGTTAATATAAAATATCAATCAGTTGATATTTGGAATAAAATTTTAAATTATAAAATATTCTAATTTGAAAATCAGAATAAATATTTAGACGAAATATCCTAAGGCATTCGAGTACCCACCCATCTGGTGGGGGACAAAATTTAAAGTGGCAATGTAGATAAGGGTAATGTTTGGAATTGTAGGGTACCCTAATTGGGGTGGCCTGATCACGATAATATTCTAAATTAACCAAAAATCAATAATAAATACGTGTAGAAAACATCGGTAAATTTACTTTTGGTTTAACTTAACGATCATAAGAACGTACTTATAAAATATCAATTTTAACATCTGTAAATTAGAATTTAAATGTTTTGTTTTCGATACTTTTGATCAATAATTTCTTATATTCTAATAATTACAACTTCAAAATATAAAAATATATATAATAATTTAAGAATTTAATTTTTGAAATAACTAATCTATCATATATAATATGAAAATATAATTTTTAAGTTATACACAATAATTAAAAGTAAAGGTAAAAAAGTCATTTTACAAAATCACTACACCGTTGTTTCAAAATTTTTTTTTTTAAAAATCACGTTCATCTCACAGCATGGTGTAGTCATCTCATCTCACCGGTATTTCAAAAACGTTGTTGCAAACATGCACAACGTGCCATCTCAAAATAGCATTGAAATTCGATTTATTCTTCATCTATTTTTATAATAATGATTAACATATGATTTGATAATTTTTTTTATTAATAATGTAAATCAAGATCAGTTTCTATTTAGTTAGAAACTACCTACCATTTATACCGAATAAAAACTTATCTAAATAAATATTACAAATAAATGGTTATAAATAATAGGTGTAATCCATTAATTCTTTTCAATAATATATATTAAATATACATTCATTTATTATTTATTAAAAACATTGTACTTATTTATTAAACTTAGAGATTCAACTAAACAAGTTGATTAAGAACTTTTGAGTTGAATCTGTCAATTCCCGAGTTTCAATTTCTAACGATAAAAAAATAGAACTTCGAATTGCTAACGAATTGAGGTAATTCTGGACCAATAATAATAATTTATATTATTATATTTTATATTAAATTAAATTCATCAAAACCCAAATTCGATACCGAATGGAAACTCAATAATTACGAAGTGAAACTCAAACTAATCTTATATATTTCGAGTTTAATCAAAATGTATATCTAATATCTTTTTAATGAAATAAAAGCTATTATAATATCATTTTCTCTTCTTATATACACCTCTTGTATAGTATATTCGATATCTATTTAAAAAGTTTAATAATTAATATATGAGAAAATTGCAATGATGACCCATAATCTTTGAAATAGTGTAAATGCGATGCTATTATAGTTTCAAAATTGCGTATAAAATACCCAAAGTTTACATAATGTGTATGGTTGACCTTCCAACTTTAAAAATTTGTAAACATCATGCCCTCAAAGATTAAAAATTGTATGGTTGGCCCCAAAAGTTCCAAAATCAATTATATTTTACCCTTACGTCCGATATTTTTTTGATTTTATATACAAAATAAAATTACCATGAAATATAATAACAAAACATTGTAAGACAAATTAGTCTTTTAACAAGCGGATGTTACATATTTCTCCGGTACATATTTCTCCGAGTTAATTCTGAACTCTTTAATATGTTCAGAAACTAAATTTCAAATCAGTAAACAAAATCGGTTAATTTAAACATGTGGAAAGAACGAGGTCAATTACACAAAAACTCAAAAAAATACCGAACGTGGGGGTCAAATATAAACGGTTTTGAAACTTTGGGGGCCAATCATGTAATTTTTAAACTTTGAGGGCATGGTGTTTACAAATTTTAAAAGTTAGAGGGTCAATCATACACATTATGTAAAGTTTAGGTGCTTCGTACGTAATTTTGAAATTATAAAGGCATCGCCTTTACACTATTTCAAAAATCGGGGGCCAATGACAAATATCACTCATTAATATATATTATAATTATCATTCTTACCAATACTTTGGACATATTGATTTGTACCCGAATGACACTCTGAATTATATAAAAATCTATCAAAATTAAAATAATCGGGTCTAAAGCGAACGAGTTTCGTAAGGGTTCCCGTTTAAATCGGGTGAACCAACAATATCTTGTCCGGTTTCAATTTCTAACATTAATTAAATTTACAAAAATATAAGATTTGATGTTATCCTTATATATGATGTTTGGGTATAATAGATCCGATAGTTTTGTAGTTTTAGATAATAAATATTAATTTATAATATATTATTTTAAAAAATAATAATACTTCCAACGTGGTATCACTATCGATCGTTGTACAAAACGTATCGATCATATTGTTCTATACAATAATGAAATCATGGACTAATACGAAAATCTATCAAATTAAATTAGACGGATCTAAATCGGATCAGATTTCATAAACGTTCCGGTTCAAACCGAATGAATCGATCAAAACCTATTTGTTTTTCAATTTATAACCCAAATGCCATTAAAATTGGTCGGGAATTTTTTTTCCCAAATTCACAAAGTTTTAAGATTGATTTTTCCACTATATGAAAAACATAGACATCAACATTGTGATAATCAATCTTTGGTGACTTACTTTGCTACCTTAGGGATTAGATTTATTAAATTTTACAAAGTTAGATGATCAAACTTGAAAAAATAAAAATTCTAATTCATTTGAAACAAATTTATTAAAATAATTACAATTTAAAAACTAAATACATTATTTTCTCATTTTGATACTCAAATTCGGTCATAGATGGCAATGTGACGGATATTTGGTGGTCAAACCACTAATTACTACTCGTCACGTTTTACATATCACATACTCATTCTCTCCCCAGCTCCGCATATCTCCTTCATAACCCACTCATTATGATTTTTTCGTCCAAATAATGCAATTAGAAATCCCACTTATTGTTTTGGAATGGGGTTTTGTAATTTTAAAATTTTTGTTTTCAAATTTTAAAGGTAACAAGAATCGAACTCATAAATAATTACCTTTAAAATGTCTATAATTACTAACTCCATCATTAGAATTTTATATTATAATTTAATATGAGTGAGATTTGTAATTGGTCCCTAAACTTTATAATAGTGTAAAGGTGGAGTCTCTAAAGTTTTTAAATTACATACAAAACCTCTGAAGTTGATATAATGTGCGCGGTTGGCTCCCAAACTTTTAAATATTGTAAACATTGTGCCATCAAGGTATTTTCTGTGGATTTGGGCGATTTCGGTTCGAAGTGACACTCAAGGTATTTTCGTAATTTTAAAGCCTGGAGTCCACCTAGCGCGTATTTTTTGGTATTTTCGGTTTTCTCAATTGGTTTCGAGATGGAGTGATTGCGATGGTACTTTCGTAATTTGGAGATCCGTAGGTCACATGGAAGGTTTATAATGATGTCTCAAGTAGTTTTGGATAATTCCGGGGTGAAATAGCACCAGGAGTATTTACGTATTTTGGGGCTTTGAAGATGTTTCGACGAAAATTTTGTGATAATGTGGATATTTGGTGGGTATTATTGAGATATACTCATGCCGAGTATGTTTTTGCCGTTATTCGCATGTCAAGGATCGATCGAAAAACGTTCCGAATAATTCAAACTTTACGATAAGTATCCGAGTGAAATTGAGCATGTTTTGATAAATTGGGTCAAATTGGATGAGATTGAACTTTCGACCCATGGGTGAATTATTGAGTTTGATTTCTCTATAAATAAAGATCCATTAGCACTAGAAAATAGTTAAGAATTAGAAACCAAGTTGAAACTCAAAGTCGGAGTTCGAGAAAATTGCTTAAGTCCTCAAATCCACGGTGAATTTGTTCCATAAGTGATTTCCGCATTGAATTGTATATTTGGAAGAATTCCAAAGTAAATTTACAAGGTGAATAGTAAAAAAGTGTGAAAATCATGGAGTAACATATTACATATCATAAATTCGCTGGAATTACAAAGGGAACCCAAAATCTGCGGTGAATTGCTTATATATCTATTTACGGTGTGAATTTATCATGTGAATAGTATTGGAGTCCAAAAATCACGGAGAATCATATTACGATCCAAAATCAGCGTTGGATTTATTCTTGGATGTCAAATACGTGGTGAATTTGAAGGTGAATAGTGTTGAGGAGCAATAAATCAATTAGAAATCTGTATAAATGTTGAAATCCGCTGTGAATTTGCTCTTGCGGTGAACGCTTTGAATTTCAAAGTGAATATTGTTGCGGATAAAAAATCGATCAGAAATCTGGCTAAGGCAAAAATACACGGTGAATTTGCACTAAAAAGTTCAAATATGCGGTGAATTTTTAATTGAATAGTGATTTCTACGTTTTCGTCCTGATTTTCAATATCGAGCTCATTTCTATCCCCAAATCGATACTGCATCACTTATTTTAATTAGAAAGCATATATATTTTGTATTTGTGAACTTTTTATAATAGTGAAATATCTAAATAACGTTTCGTTCTCCCGAGGATGTAAGC
This sequence comes from Utricularia reniformis, assembly GCA_009725065.1. NCBI lineage: Eukaryota > Viridiplantae > Streptophyta > Magnoliopsida > Lamiales > Lentibulariaceae > Utricularia > Utricularia reniformis. Next base: position 488,022 of record RWGZ01001591.1, read on the forward strand.
CCGCATATTTCAAATCAAATTACATTTAATAAAAATAATAATACCAAACAATATCAAATTAATATAATTATATTTATTATTATTCAAATAATATTGATTTATATTTTTATATAAATGATAAAAAAATAATGCTATTATGTATAATATATTGATTTATAAACATAATTATAATGGTTGAATATATTCTATGATTTTTGTTACTTTCTCAATTTGAAAAAAAAAATTGAGATCGTGAAAGCGACTTATATCCAAACAACAGTTGGATTTTCGAGTGACATTGGGTTTGTTTGGTTCAGCTTTTTTAAAATTGCGGTGTGGTGAGGTGTAGTGAGATGTGGTGAGGTGTAGTGAGGTGTGGTGAGATATGATGATCGTGAATTTTTAAGTATGTTTGGTAAAATTGCGATATTATGATCGTGATTTATGTAAAAATACTAATATACCCTTATATATATAAAATAATAAATATAATTATATTATAATTAATAGAAGTAAGGGTAAATAAGTCTTTTCCAAAATCACGATGAGGCCACAGCTGGTTTTAACAGCTGTGATGATATCATGATTTTTTAACGATTATCACATCGCAATTAACCTTATGTTTTGTGCACATTAAAAAAATCACGATTTCAACATCTCATCGCACCTCACCGTTGTTTTAATCGGGGTACCAAACAAACCCATTANACCAAATTGTCAAAGAAATTGATATAGTATTAAATAATAAATTAACAAATTTGGAAACTCTAGGGATGTTGGAATAGTCACCGTTTGCGGCTAACGTAGTGGACTATAATGCTTTAAATTAAATAAAAAATGAAATGGAATATTTAATAATAAATCATTCTTTGGACATTAGAGTATTAGACTTCATAATTTGGGGCTGATGACTCAACCGATAGATTTGTTATTTTATTTTATAATTTGAACATAATAAATATTTATTAATCATCCATTAAATTAATACTTAAAAATTTAAAGTCAAATGAAGAGAGCTTTTATATAGTTTATTTGTTGAATAAAATTTTTATCAGATCATTGAAATTTAAACGTCATTAATTTTATTTATTTTTGACAAAAATAAATTATAACTAACAAATATGTAAAGTATGAAAACATTTTTGTAATAGTCAAAATTTGAACACTAATTCCAAATTTTATGGATTCAATTTGTTTTATTTTATAAAATTTAAAAATAATAATGAAACTACTCAAAGTTAACAATTGGGAATCAAAGTTATGATCGATACCAAATTTGATTTAAAAAAATAATAATTAAAAATAATAAAGTTTAATTATTATTTGGGTCAAACCCTAAAAAACTTATAATATAACTCTAAAATCATGTAACATACTGTACAGAAAAAAATATCGATATTGTTCATTATTTGATTTAGGTCATCTCCAACCATGTTCGTCTGTAAACTCTATTCTCCCATCCACATCAGTTTTCTCTATATATACATCATTATTTTAAATAAATTTTCTCTTATCCCTACAACAATGTTCGGATACTTACAATTTTTATTTTTTATATTTCATTATAATTATGTAAATATTAATTATTTACTTAATTATTTAAATGTCTTTATATTTAAATTAATTGTTGCGATTTTTATGAGTTTGAAACATTTAAGAATTTTAGTTAATTTGTTATTAAATTTTATAAACTAAATAATTTAGTGATTAAAACCACTAACTCAGTAACCTAAATCGAATAAAATCGACGACTAATTCATCCAATTTTTTAATGTACAATTACAATTAAATATTAGTTAACCAAATCAATTAAAACTCATAAAACCGTAAAACGATTGTGTTCACATAATCAAAATATTATTTATAAAATAATTATATGAATTAATAATAAATTACTATATTTTATAATAATTTAAAATTATCAATTTCCTAATTTTTTATTATTATTTTTAAATACTTTGAAGAAATAGAGTAAGTTACTCTCTTTCCTCAAATAAGTAAGGAAAGAGAAAAAAATGTCATGTAAACGTTACATGTCCATCGTTGTGGATGATCTTATTGATAGGTATGAAAACATAATTCTAAATACAAGGAGTTGACTATTATTGGGCTGAAAAACTGCAGATTTTGCCCATTACCGATCGGCCTAATGGGCTGTGATGATTGTAATTACTCTTACTTATTTCTTGTAATTCTTGTTTCTTATTTCTTGTAATTTTGACTCTAAGTAACGATCGATTGATCTTCGACTAACCGCTCCTCCTCTGGTTTCTGGTTTTTGTTGTTTCCGGCGTGAGCCCTTTTTTAGCAACCTTCTAAATGAATCGTGTATGAAATTAAACGCAAACTGCTGAGTTTGATGTTGAAAAAATATAGAAATTTTCCGATTTCAGCTTCCTGATAATGTTTTCTTGGAATGAAGATTCAATATTTGTTGATTCTGCTTCAGTTGATTAGTAGCTCTAATTTTATTACTGGGCGTTTGGAATAGGGAAGTTTTCTTGTACTTGAGGCTTTTGTCATTTTAAACACTTCGGAATAGGACTGTTACACGATCCGAATAGTTCGTGAACAATATATGTTCGGTTCGTATGTGATCGTGTTCGCTCGTTCGAATAAAAATATGAATATTGTTCGAACATTATTTTTTGTTCATTTATAATTTAAACGAACATGAACATTTTCATGAACAAATGTAAATGTTCGTGAACTAATGTGAACGTTCGTGAACAAATATATTATTAAAATTAATTTTTATTATAATATATTATTATAGTATTTAAATTTAAAAACCTTTATAAAACCATAATTTTCACTCACTCTAACCGCGGCTGTGAATCACTTCTCAACTTTTCATTGGATTCAAAAAACTGAAAAAAGAAAATATTTGATATTCTACAAAACTCTCAAAATATCAAATATATAACAAGACGAATGCTCATCACCGTTAGGGAACCCATTGGATGAAATTATTGTTTTTTATGATAAACTAATTTCTACAGAAAATATGGATCAGTTAGAACATGAAGAACCATTTGGATAAATTTTGCACAAATAGTACAAACATGTTCGAACAAATCGTACGAACAATGTTCGAACAAGCTATTCGAACGAACATGAACATTTACTTAATAATTAGAACAATGTTCGAACACATTTTCACGTTCAAGTAAAATATAAACGAACATGAACACGTTCGAATAAAAATATGAACGAACATGAACACATCGCGTTCGATTCGTTTGGATCGAATAACAGCTCTAGTTGGGAATTTCATCCCTTGGCATTGGGATTTTGATTATTTATAAAATTGTGACTCGATTTTGCCTCCAGTGTGTTAGGATCAAGACTCCGGATCCTATGATTGATAACAGAATATCTTGATTTAAAAGAAAGAGCAGCAAGACAGCAACTGGTTTACAGAATTATAGATGAACAAAATTCTGTTTTCCTTGTAGATGTTAAGCATGAAAAAAGGGAATGTTTATTGAAGGAAAATGATGTATTAAAACAAAGACAAACACACCACATATATAGTGCTGTGGAAACAACGAAACTGCTAACAAACTAAGCAGAAAAATAAGGAAGATGAGGTCCCTAGATAAGAGTCACTACTCTCATCCATGATCTTTTATTGCATGAGTGGGTTGGACTTAATCATAGAAAATTTGATCTTATCCAACCAATACTAACGGCTATCCAGATTTAAATGAGTCTTGCATCAATTCAACATATTCCCATGTGAAGCAAACTCCATTGATTAAACCAAGCTTGGAACTTAATTCTTGAAACTGAGTAATCTGTAAAGCCTTAGTGATCATATCAACCACTTGCATCTTTGTGTTCACATGTTCGACATAAATTTGATTTTCTTTATGTAGCTCTCGAACCACATGATACTTTACTGATATGTGCTTAGTTCTTCCGTGAAAGACCGGATCTTTCACCATCGCTATGGTACTCTTGGAATCACATAATAGAGTTGTATGAAACTTCTGAGTAAATCCTAAGTTAGCAAGAACTTTTCTTATCCATGTGGTATTGTTTGCTGCATTAGATGCTGCTACATATTCGGCTTCTGCTGTAGATTGTGCTATGTTTAACTGCTTCTTAGATGCCCAGCTAACTGCTGCTGATCCTAAATAAAATACATAGCCCGTAGTGCTTTTGAAATCATTCGAACCTGCAAAATCAACATCAACATAACCTTGAAGATTGATATCCCTTTGTTTTTCATAAAATAAGCCATGTTGTGAAATGCCAGCAACAAATCTGAGAATTCTTTTGGCACAAATCATTAAATTTTCAGTAGGTTCATGCATATATCTTGAGAGAAATCCAACACTTTGAACCAAATCTGGTCTTGTGTTGGTTAGATACATTAAGCATCCAATTAGAGATCTGAATAAAGTTGTGTTTATTTTTGCACTTTCTTCCTTCAAGAATTCCATTAATTTTGAACCTGGTAGTAATGGAGTTGCAGCATAAGAGCAACTTTGAAAACCAAATTTTTTCAGCATGTTCTCAATATATTTGATTTGTGATAGAAAAATACCAGAGCTGAATTGATTGATTTCCATACCTAGAAAATAATTCATTAGTCCGAGGTCAATCATTTCAAATTTTTTACTAATAAAACTCTTGAAGCTTTGGATAAAAGAATCACAATTCCCTTATATCAGCATATCATCGACATATATAATTAGAATGATGGTTTTTGAGTTCTCTGTTTTGACAAACATAGTTGCTTCATTCATACTTTTGGTGAATCCGAACTCAATCAATGATGTTTCAAGTTTGTTGTACCATGCTCTTGGTGCCTCTTGAGGCCATATAAAGCTTTTGACAGCAGAGCAACTTCATTTTTGTTCACTTCGAAACCTGGGGGTTGAGTGACATAAATTTTCTCATTCAAGTCTCCATTTAAAAAGGCGGATTTTACATCTATCTGATGAAGTTTCCATCCACTTTGAGCAGCAATAGATATTATAATCCTGATTGTATCGAACCGAGCTACTGGTGCAAAAGTCTCAAAATAATCAATACCTTGTTCTTGAGCATATCCCTTGACAACTAATCTTGCATTGTATTTGTTGATGCTTCCATCCTGATTTGTTTTGATTCGAAAAACCCATTTTAAACCAACAATATTAGAATCTGATGGAGGACTTACCAGAGTCCAAGTTCTATGTTTTTCAATCATTTCCAACTCTTATTTCATAGCATTTTTCTAGTGAGATAAAGTTAATGCTTCCTCAACACTTGTTGGTTCTTGTTATGAGATTGCCAAGTTTGCATACTCATATATCTCCGTCAAGGATCTGGTTCGAAGGGGAGGTGTCTCAGGCGATGAGTAGACATCAAGTGGTGCTATTGTTTCATTTTCAGATTCTGCATCTTCATTTTCAGAATTGTTGTCATTTTCAGAATTGTTTTCATCCAAATAATGCAATTAGAAATCCCACTTATTGTTTTGGAATGGGCCGGGTTTTGTAATTTTAAAATTTTTGTTTTCAAATTTTATAGGTAACAAGAATCGAACTCATAAATAATTACCTTTAAAATGTCTATAATTACTAACTCTATCATTAGAAATTTATGTTAAAATTTAATATAAGTGAGGTTTCCAATTGATTCATAAACTTTATAATAGTGTAAAGGTAGTGCCCATAAAGTTTGTAAATTACATACAAAACCCCCGAAATTGATATAATGTGCGTGGTTGGTCCCAAACTTTTAAATGTTGTAAACATTGTGCTCTCAAAGTTTAAAAATTGTGTGGTTGACCCACGAACTTCTAAAACCGTTTATATTTGACTTTTATACTCGTTAATGTTTTAAACGTTCCTAGAGTTTATATTTGACCAACTAACCTTGAAAAGATGTTATGACAATGTCTTTGAAACTTTTTAAAATAATTAATAAATGATCAAAATCACTTATACGAAAAAAAACGAAAAATCACTATTATTCACTCGATGGTCATTTTTGAACGGTTTTGAAACTTCAAGGGCTTTTTACGCAATTTACAAACTTTGGGGGCATCGCATTTACACAAAATTTACACTATTTTAAACATTATGGGTCAATTACGTAATTTTCTCAATTTAATATATTATATACAATAACATTCTATTCACTATTACTATTTTTATTATTCATATAAAAACATCAAAAAATATTATTCAAAACTATCTTTTAAAATAAGATTTTGATAATAATAAATATAATTATATTTATTTGATAATATTTTAAATACTAAACAATATCATGTTGATATTACCGGTGATATTTTTGTAATTTGGAATACACGTGAACCTTCTGACACGTTTTTCAAGGTATTCAAGATATTTCGAGTTAAAGTGATGATATGGGTATTTTAGTAATTAGGGCCCCCGAATTCGTCTGGCTAAACTTAAGTGGTATTTTTGGTACACTCAAGGTATTTTTGTAATTTTAAAGCATGGAGTCCACCTAACGCGTATTTTCTGGTATTTTCGGTTTTCTTAGATGATTTCGAGATAGAGCAATTGCGATGGGATTTTCTTAATTTGGAGATCTCGGGGTCACATGGAAGGTTTCTAATGATGTCTCGAGTGGTTTTGGATAATTCCGGGGTGAAATAGCACCATGAGTACTAGGTTGCACGGGTGCGGGTGCGGGGCGCGTAAAATTTTACGAACCCAATTAAGGGTGTGTTGAGGGTGAATTAATTTAAATTAATTAAAATATATATTAAATTATCCGGTAAACGCAATTTCTGGTAATACATGTGTGATATTACCCGAGGATATTTATGTAATTATGTTAACCTCGGGGTTCGTCTGACGTGGCTATGTGGTATTTTCGGTATTTTTATATGTCTATCGCGAGGCGTATTCGAGGGTATTTTCGTAATTCAGGCATGCTGAACCCCATATAAGGCTTCTGTAAGTATTTTGAGATGTTTTGGGTTATTTCGGCTCCGGACGGGGCTGGCATGCTGGTTTAAGAACAATGAAATTTACTTTGGGGTTATGACAACTTCTTTGAACTACATATTTATATTGCATTTTATTTTCTTTGTTTATTCCTTTATATTACATGTTTTGGTGTACTTTGGTTGCTGTTTTACGTATTTCAGACTCTTGACCGCTAAAAAAAGTACTCAGTGGATGATGAAGAGATGTAGCTATGATATCTAGGTACTGCAAAGACAAGAACAATAACTTTTTCATGTTTGTGAATAGTTGTTATGATTTTTATGAAATGCTTTTGTAAACCTTTTGTTTATAAAATATGCTTCCGCAATATTACATGTTGATTTGAATTGTAATTAAGTTGATTACAATTAGAAATTAATTTTAGCAAATATAGCATTGTACTATTTAATTTTAGAGTACGACATCATGTTTTTCTTAGATTTTAATTTTTAATTAAGAAGACATGACAATTTTTGTAAAATATCAAGTCTCCAATATAAAAATGATTCGAATAATATATTTTAAATTGCAGAAAGTACGACAATTCAAGTTCCACTCAAACCGGAACTTTCAAATTAATTCATCTCAAATAACATATAAATTGAGTCATTCAATCACACAAACTTTATAATAAAGTTTAGTAAACAATTACCCATTACAAATAAATTTCTAAGTAGTTTATCATTTAACAATTGAATCGGCTCAATTCTGGATTATTCGAAACTCTTTAGATAATGAAATACGTAAACTCTTTTACGTAAAATCATCTACGTCTAAAGAATTNATCTCCATATATGATTATCCATAATCAAATCATATATATGCGTCCATATATACTGATTTGATATGATCTTATTTCCTTCAATATCTCCTTCTATAATTACCGATATCTTATACCAGTGGGCCTCACCATATCTTAGTTCGGTCCTCAACCGATTGCCTCTATCTCATATCTTCGAATCACATGCTTCAGTCCCTTTGTCACATTCAGTATTGCGTACTTCGGTCCTCGACCGATCGGAACCAATACCGACCATCTCGTCTTCCATGTGTGCCTCGATCAACCACATTGCCGATCATCATCTAAGTGTGACCGATCGATACTAATATCGATCTCCACACTTAACAGGAAATTCCAGCCCTTGTGCTCCAAACTTGGTATCGTACACCGCTTTTCATCGGTGGCTCATCCGCATACAAATGGACTTTTAGAGGTTTCTAACAAGGCTATTCTTCGAGGACTACGTATTAAATTGGAATATTTGAGAGATAATGTTCCAATCGATTGTATGAAGTCCTGTGGGCTTATCGCACGACTCCCCGATCCAGCACTTTGGATCAGAGGCTGTTAGCTCAGTAGTGGTGTTTATCAAATCCCCTCTTGTGGACTAATATGATGAACACATCAACAATGAAAGAAGATATCTAGACTTAGAGATGCTAGAAGAAAAGAGTGAGACTATATATGTGTGGATGTTTTCATATAAGCAAGCGATGGAGCGGGTCCACAACAAGTGAGTATGTGCTAGAGAATTTTCATAAGGCGATCTGGTCCTCCGGAGTGTACTGGTCCAAAAACACGAAGTATGACCGAAACTAGGAAGGGCTTTATCAAATTCTTAAGAACTTAGGTGGAGAAGCCTACAAACTAGAGATCCTTGGACGATGATGAAATCCCTCGGACATTGAATGTCAAGAATTTGTGGCAATATTTCTTATGAACTCGAATTGATGTCTTTTAATATCTATTTTCTTCAAAATACTTTTACTCCTCATCAAAATAGGTACGCATGCCTTTACTCTGATTAATTGTTTCCCATTAAGATGTGAGTTAAGCCTGGACGGTCGGGTCCTGGATGGGTCTGGATTAGTGACCCTTCTGATTGAATCAAGAAGCCCCGAGAAATTACCAAGAATTTAACCCCCACAAGAAAAAATAGTTGAATCTAATGTGCGGAGAGTGATAGTTTCTGAGATGTATGTACTATTGATATGCTGAGAAAGGAAAATCTATATGAGAAATTCATTCAAGGAAAAAGAAGCATGTCTTGGTACTTTTAAAAGAATTAGAGCTCACAAACCGCAAAACATCTTTGGACCTCATGTGGAAATGAACCAATCTAATTATGTGGGTGTCTCCGTAGGTGGAACTAGTAAGGCTCCTCTTGTAACCAAGCTCTTCAAGTGAAAGTCGTCTCGAACAAAGCTACATTTAGGTGATGTTTTCTTATTATGTGAGATCGTCCTAAAAGATTGTTAATTTTAAATGATATTTTTCTTGCAATGGCCCATTTGGAATGACATTATTCCTTCCTAGAGGAATTGAGGCCTTCCCATTGTTAGTCAATGAAAGGGTATGGTTTAAGGTCAAATAGTTGGAGGTCTAAACATCCTTCCCGTTTGGAGATGTCGAGAAAATATTGTATATGGACTGACTCGATGGATTTTTCAAGAGAAACTACAAAGGGAAAGTGTGCAAGTTGATGAGAACTTATATAGATTCAATTACAAGTCAAGTCAATAATATCTGAATTTCAATAACGTAATGAAATAAATCGTTCAAGCGGTTTAAAAAGATCATTGCATGTACTAATAAAGCATCGATGATGACATATTTTTCATGTTGCTCATCTTTATCGATGACATACTGATCAATTGTGATATGTGAATTGATCAATTATTTGAGTGGGTGAATTAATTTATTTGATAAAATTTGGATTAATTTAGCATATTGATTTAAATTTCCGGTATATCGGAAATTTCGGGCGTACCGGCTTTAGCCGGTATTTTGGCAAGGTATTTTTAGGATCGGGTCGGGTTTCACGGGTTGTGTTGGGTTTTTTGCAAGTTTGGTCGAATTTTATATTAAAAAAATAAAATATAAATATTTTATAATTTAATTTATTTTAATATTCCGGTACGGATCCGATATAATCGAAACGCATACGGTATGTATATATATATATATAATGAATTCTACATGTACCCGTGTTTAAAATATTGATTTAGCATAAAAGCCGAACTATTTCTCAAGTCTCAACCACGTCCCGGAATCTGGTGGCATCCCCATCCCCCTAAATATCGAATTCATTGCCACTGTTTCGCCCATCCCCTTCCGAATAACAACGGCCGGACATCGTTTATGTCACGATCTGATATCGTCTATGTAGTGTTATTGAGCTTTAATTAGGTTCTATTATTGTATGGGATTAACCCAATTAATACAGATATATAATCCGGGTTGTATTAGGATATTATTATCAAATTATTAATCATATTCTAGTTTATCTCTCTACGTGATTCTCTCCCTCTCTTCCTCCTCCCATTCCTTGCGTCTGCCCTTCTCCATTGCTGCCTACGGTTTCTTCCCACAGCATTCTTCCATCAAATTCGTCCCCTATTTATATCCCTCTTGTTCTTCTTTTCCCTGTGACGTTCCTAAGTTGGCATAGTACGAAGATAATACGATGGATTATGGACTCGGACCCTACTGGACTTATCGTTATTTATCTTGGGCTTATTAACTTGTTAGACTTTAGTTATTTAGGATTTAGGTATAAAATAGTTGTTGTATTGTGCGTAAGAGTATCTATCGAAAATATGATTTCTGTATCGGAAAATGGCGGCATTGGTCCCCAAATTTTGTTGATTTTGGCAAATTTAATCCCCAAATTATTTTTTTTCGTATAGAGTCCCCAAACTTCAATTAATTGGCAATATTCATCCCATAGTTTGTAAAATTTGGCAAATTCAATCCCCAAAGTTCATAATTAGTCCCTAAAGTTTAAAAAATGCAAAACAAGTCCTCATTATTTACGTTTGGTAGCAAAACTAGTCCTCAATTTGAGGTATTTGGCGAAATTGGTCCCTAAATTATTTAACGGTCGTTAGGGTTTACGTTTTTCAAAACGTTGAGGAACACCGTTGCAAAATTATTTAACGACCGTAATTGTCATATTTCAAAACGTTGAGAATCTCTAACACTGTTAGGGATATTTTTTGCCAAAACTCTAGAATTATGAGGATCAAATACGCCATTATTTTTATTTGGGGACTAACATTGCCGAAATTGAAGAGTTTGGGGACTAATATTACCAATTTTAATAAACAATTGAGACTAATTTTATCAAATCATACAAAAATGAAAGACTTATTTTACCATTCTAAAACTTTAAATTTCAAAATTACCCAAATTTTAAAATGATGGGACTATATTTTCGGATCGCCCCTTTCCTTTCTGTATCCTCTCCTCTAGGCTCTACAGCGGTTCTCCTCTCCCTCCTTCATACGTCTTCCTCCCTTTCTTCCATCTAATTCTCCCTCATTTCTACCTCACTCCTTCGTCTATTCCTCGGTCATGATCCAGGTTCGTGACAGTTTATGTGTCGGGATTCTTCCCGTTTGTCATTTCCATCTACCCAGAAGACGAATCGAGCTTTTTCGACCAGTTAGAACCTTAATCTGTGGTTTCTTCTCTATATATTTCTCTCATCCTCACCAATTTTCCCCGCTGACCCACAAAAAGCTTTCATATTCAGCCCCACTTTCAACCCTTACTACAACACCCTTCTTTCGATTTCTGTCAAAATCTCTTACAAATGTGCCATCTTGTACGCAATTTTGGGTGAATAAAAGGCAAGAGAATCGGCTAAACCTGTTCTAAACAAAGAGCTTTTTCGCCAGGCTGTATCCCGACTTCCTCTTAGATTCACCAATGAAGAACTTAACAATGCAATAGTTCTCCAAGATGATCCAGGTTTGGTTTGCGCTTTTCAATTGGGCTTCAAAGCAGCGTAGATTCAAGAACAATGTGCTTACTTTTAATATCACCATTCAGAAGCTTGGTGTAACCAAAACGGACGAAGAAATGGATGCTGTTGTCAACCAGGTATTAGCTGTCCCTTCAATTGCTTCCGAGCCACTTTTTAATACCATGATATACTACTTACTGAAACTAGGAAGCTGGTTAGAGGTGTACATATATATATAAAGCTATGTGTAGTTGAAAGTTAAAATGGTCCCACACAATGTTTTAAAAACCGGTACGGGGTACCCGCCGGTATACCGGACAAGCTCATTGGATCGGTATACCGGATATGTACTGGATCCGTACCGGAATATTAAAATAAATTAAATTATAAAATATTCATATTTTAGTTTTGTATAACAAATCCGACCCGACCCAACCAGCAAAAACCCAACCCACAAAATACCCGTACCGGCCGAAACCGGTACACCCGAGGACCGGTATACCGGAAATTTAAAACATTGGTCCCACATTGAAAACTTGATAGGGGGTGAGTGGATTTATAAAGGAGTGAGTGGTGCCATACAATTGACTTGGACGAGTGAGATATGGCCTCCTTCCCCTATAACCCATTCGTTCATGCTCTTTTCAATCCAACTCTATAAATTCAACAGTTGAACTAAACGGATTTTATGGTATTAACTAGCTTCTGGATATTGACTATTTATATGTTCTGAAATGTATGCTGGGTTTTAGGATGGGAATATAGAATTGCATTCTTTCTTGTTTTCATTCTTGTATTGCTTCCCAGCATTAGTGTTATGCCAATGGAAGGCAACCCCTGTAGACATAAAGTCCTATTGATGGCTGTGTTTATATTTCCATAAAGCTGCATTCATTGTATTTTGTAAATTCAGAAGAGAGGTTATAAGGCAAATATATGGAAAGAGAATCCAAAATCCAATGAACTTTCTGCCTCATCATCATCAACAAAAGGTGATAGTAACAGTGTTGTGGAAAGACTTGGTTCATTGAGTGTCACAGCAAAAAATGAAGAACCTGCTCTTCCAATACATTTTGGAACAATTGGACTGATAAATCATGAACAAAAGGCCATATGGAAGCCGAACTCTTATGGAACTGTTAGTGGATTTAAATCATCAGATATCGATAAAGCTCTTGTTGGCAAACCTAAGGTTGTGAGCAATGAGAGCCAATCACCTGGAAAAAATACTGCCATCTTGAGTAAATTATTCAATGGTGAACTATTAGAAAGCTTCAATGTGGATGAGACAGCATATTCTCTTGCTCAAGTTAGGGCAACATTTTACCCAAAATTTGAAAATGAGAAGTCTGATCATGAGGTATGATGTCTCTCGCTGTTTTTGTACTTTACACACAAGTATCTGCATAAATCTTGTTGAGCCATTTAATTTTTCGATAGAGGATGTGAATAATATTTTGGAGATACATCTTTCTTTCGTGTTGTTTATCCTTACCTTTTCCATTGAAATCATTGCAGGTCAGGGCAAGAATGATTGAGATGGTTTCCAAAGGCTTAGCTACAATGGAGGTGAGTTGTTGAAGTTTTGTCCTTTCCTTCGTTATATATGAGCAGCTTTCACATAATTTATCTGTGAATACTTAAGTCCGATTGGAATTGTTCTTTTCTATCCTAGTTCTTTGACATACGTTTTCTTGGATTAGTTATTATTGATTTCAAACAGGTTTCCCTTAAACATTCTGGATCACTTTTTATGTATGCTGGGCATGAGGGAGGGGCATATGCGAAGAACAGCTTTGGAAATATGTAAGTTGATGCCCACTTTTTCATTACTATATAGTTTTTTTTCATCTTGACTTTTTCATGATCTATGTGGGACTTTTCAATTCTAGAGCTTTCTCAATTTTTTTAATGTTTGACAGTTATACTGCTGTTGGTGTCTTTGTACTGGGGCGTATGTTTCGTGAAGCGTGGGGTTCCCAAGCTAGCAAGAAGCAATATGAGTTCAATGAGTTCCTTGAGGTAAAAATAACTATCTCTGGTTTGTGGTGGTTTAAATTTGTTGATGCAGATCTATCAATTTTCAGCTTATGCATTTGACTGATACTCATACTCCTTATGTAACTGTGAATTGTTAAATTATTTAACAGACTTACCATTTACCATCATTTGTATTCCCAAAGGTAAAGATTATCATATTTTCATAGTTACTAGTTGGTTTATATTCGTTTTTTCAATGAGAGCCGAATACTTCATCCTTTTTTATTTCTGGCCCGGGTTACTCTTTTCACTCTCATGTCATGTGTATCGTTCACCCTTTTTATAATTTTTACATCTTAATTCAGAAAAATCGCATGTGCATATCAATGGAATTGGTTACTGCAGTATTAGGTGATCATGGGCAGCGTCCGCGCGATGATTATGGTGAGTGTTCAATCTTTTCACCTTTTTAAAGCAAATAAAATAATCTTGACCCTATGAAATGTATCTTGGTAATATGGAATGCATTTTCCACATATAGTGCGCCACCATTCATCGCTCCTGTTGATGGCATGTGAATTAAGCCATATGTATTCTGTTTGGTTCGCAAGCCTTCCTCAGTAATATATCATGTTTCCTGTACCTACAGTTTTGTCTTCTGATTTTTCTCCTAGAAGTCTGAGAGTGTTCTATGCAATGGCTGATGTATAAAACTCAGTTTATTATAAAATGATTCTGTGTTTGATTCAAAGTGTCTGCAATTTCCTGATTATATTATGTTGTCTTTTCATCTTGTACCATATCTGTACTTTTTTTCAACTGGATTTTAGTTCCATATGATTCCTTATAATTTATTTCTTTGATGTGTTTGCCAGTTGTTGTTACAGCAGTCACTGAGTTGGGTTGTGGTAAACCAAAATTTTACTCTACACCAGAGATAATCGCCTTCTGTAGGAAGTGGAGGCTGCCAACTAATCATATTTGGCTATTCTCAACAAGGTAACAGTCGTTTGCTAATTTTTGTATAACAGTAGATGCTGCTGTTTTTCATGTGAGCAGAGTTCATTTGTGTCATACAAAGTCATAATGAACTTCCATAAATGTTTAGCTGTTTATAAAAATATAATTAGTAGATATCTCATGCTCAGAAAGACTGTAGAACCTTGCTTAATCAAGAAAACGTATGATGTTTCTGTTACTGATAATTTTTTGTTGGTGCATGTTGACAAAACATTTGTGATATGTTTTTTGTCTGTTAATTGTATTTGTTTCCAGGAAATCGGTGACTTCCCTTTTTGCTGCTTATGATGCACTTTGTGAGGAAGGAATTGCCACTACTGTATGCAAGGCTCTTGATGAAATTGCTGATATATCTGTACCTGGTAATCGTTTCATTTTGTGACTGCATATAATGTCTTTTGAAGTGATTCGACTTCATTTTATATCAGCATCAATCTGGTCCTTGAATCCTTTTGTGTCCCTTCTCTTTTATATTCAAAATTTGGTTCCTTCTGGACTCAGCTTATTGTAATCAAGACAGGACATATTTTCCATCCGATAATCAATTTCATGGGATGCAAAATTAATTTTTCCCCTTACTCTTTTTTGTTTGTTAATTGAAGAAACTTTCATTTTTTTCTGGATATATTATGGTCTCAGCTCCTGAATTATGCATTCGTTTCGGCATCACCTTCAGGTTCAAAGGACCATATAAAGGTCCAAGGTGAGATTTTGGAAGGTCTAGTTGCACGGATAGTAAGTCGGGATAGTTTAGAACATATGGAAAATGTTCTGAGAGACTGCCCCCCTCCACCTATTGAGGGAGGTAATCTTTCTTTCAAATTATCAACATTTTCAACTTTGTACTCATTTTCAGGATTATATTTTCTTAAATGTCTTTATCTTTGCAATTTTTTTGTAGCTGAGGAGCATTTGGGATCAAGCCTGCGTGAAATATGTGCAGCTAACAGAAGTAATGAGAAACATGTATGTACAACAATTTTTAAGATTAGTTTTTCTTGTATCTTTTTTTATAGATTGTGTATCCTCATTTTTTGCAATACAGCAAATGAAGGCACTTCTAGAAGAAGTTGGTACTTCCTTCTGTCCAAGCTATTCAGATTGGTTTGGAAATGAGGCCATCGATTTTCACTCAAGAAATGCAGATAGATCAGTCGTGTCAAAATTTCTGCAAACACGTCCTGCAGACTTTGTTACCTCCAAATTACAAGTAGGCGTAACTCATTTATTTTTACATTAATATTTTATCTCTACTTTTGTTTATATTTTAGGCACTGTGACAATTATGCGCATGTTAAAAAATTGAGAAATTTCAATAATCGCCTCCTAACTTACATCAATGTAAAGGGGATGACCTCCAACTTATGATATGTGGGAATGACACTTTAAGTTGATAGAACCGTTCATTTTTTTCCCTCGAATACTGTTCAAGTCTGTAATTGACCCTCTATACCATTCATTTTCCCTTTGATATTACATTTTGCGGAGTCAGCTATACAGTTTACAAACAAAGAGGGTTTAAGGTGAACACTTTCGACAACTTGGGGGTTATTCCTGCAATTTCGTAGGTTGAAGGGCACGATCTTATAGTATCTATAACTTGGAGAGTCACCGTTAAACTTCACTTAGAAAATATTAACCTGTGATTTGCATCTCTTACTTTACGTCTTATATCATATAACAGGTCTCTCTGCTCAGTTGTGTTGGCATTTCATGTGGAGGAAATGATTCCTTTTTGTAGCATATTTTATCTATTATACCTTAAAAGTTCACTGATACAACACTCATTCTACCTATGCACAGGAAATGATTCGCCTTATGAGGGAAAAGCACTATGGAGCTGCCTTTAAGTGTTACCACAACTTTAGGAAGACCAGCTCTATAGCAAGTGACAATCTTCATTTTAAGATGGTTATCCATGTCCACAGTGATTCGGTGTTTAGACGCTATCAGAGAGATATGAGGTCTGCTTTGAAAGTATTTTTTATGTTATATCTGTTCTATAATTTAAAACGAAAGTGGAAAAATATGTCATTCTGCATTTTATTACCTTTGCAAGTGTTTAATTTCCTCCATGATGATGAATATATCAGGTATAATCCAGACTTATGGCCATTGTATCGAGGTATGCAATTGATCTTGCTGCTCAAGCAATGTGTATAGATATTGATATGTGAAAGATGGCTAACCCTGTCAAACCGATTCTTAATCTTTACCCTTCCGTAGGTTTTTTTGTGGATCTGACTTTGTTCAAGTCTAACAACGGGAAAGACTCAGAATCCTACAATGCGAATGATTATGGACAAGGCAAGAGTAGTGCATCCGCCAAAGATGGTTTAGCTGATGAAGACGCTAACCTGATGATTAAGTTGAAATTTCTTACATATAAGGTATGTGATGCTTTGGACTATGCTCTTAATTTAACTGTTGTTAGTTCTGCACTGAAATCATGCATTGAATTATGTGCCTTAATGGAGATGAAAGAACCGTGCTAATTGATAAAAAGCTATTTTATAATAAATTTATATTCCTCTTGATGTTCAAAACCATTTGAAGATGAAGAGAGGAATCACTTTTTTCTAGCTGTATCTAATTTACTTTTTTTGAACCGTTTCTTGGGAAATATTTGTAGTAATAGAACCGTACTAATTGATAACAACCATTTAAAGTATTTAATTTACTTTACAGTCTAGTTTGGAACATTCCAGCATTTTATTTGAAAATTAGTTTTCTGTTAGCCCTGAAATCTTACCAGGCTACTGGATATACCAGTACAACCAATTGGTTGGATCAGTACTTAACCTCTTCACCATTTTTTTGAAAATCAGTTTCTTTACAAAAAACAGGTCCAAATAGTTGCGGATTTGGTTAAAATTAGTTTTCCAGTATAACCTATTGCTATTCTTTTGTTCTGCAGTTAAGAACCTTTTTAATAAGGAATGGCTTGCCAGTTCTCTTTAAGCAAGGTGAAGCTGCATATAAGGCGTACTATCTAAGGTTAGTTTTTCGAGGCACTGCAACTTTGTCTAAAACTAGAAGTACTAGTTATTACCTGTATTGCACGTGTTTCTTACTATAATGCATATTTCACCTGACCCTTTTACTCTGTACTCGAGTTTTCAGGCAAATGCAAATATGGAAAACATCACCTTCAAAGCAAAGAGAGCTGAGCAAAATGCTCGATGAATGGTAGTTGATTTCTATAGATTTTTTGGAGTCCTAATGCTATTTCTAATAATTTTTTTACCTCGGCAGGGCTATATTTATTAGTAGGAAGTATGGGAAAATGCAGCTTCCTTCGTCTACTTATCTTAGTGATGCAGAGCCATTTCTGGAACAGTATGCAAAGCGCAGTCCACAGAATCAGGCATTGCTGGGAGCTGCTGGAGATTTGGTTGGAAACGAAGATTTCATAGCAATAATTGGTGAAGTTAGAGATGAAGAGGGAGACCTTGACCCTGTGAGAGATGTAGCACCCCCAACCCCTAATGTTATGGTAAAAGAAGCTGTCAGGAAGGATGATGGCCTTATTATTTTCTTTCCAGGTAGGTGGTTAAGAAATATTTAATTTAAAAATGCTAAAAGTAAAAGTGTTCATTTGTTCCGTCTGTTTATCCCTGGTGTTTTCCCCAATGGTAACTGTTTCATCCATTGCACTATACATGAGAAACAATTTTATCTCGTTTTAAACTATTTTTTTAGATTTATGTCACACCTAATATTCTATGCTGTTGACCTTTGAACAGTTAGCAGTATAATACAGAGGTGTATATCCATCACATATAAACTTTTGTTTTTGATCTTGATTCATCTATGCGATTATATTATGCTTCCATTACATTGAAGCATGACCTTGTGTTAATTTCATCAGGAATACCTGGTTGTGCTAAGTCAGCACTTTGTAAGGAAATACTGAACACCCCTGGTGGACTTGGAGATGATCGTCATGTCCATAGCTTGATGGGGGATTTAATAAAAGGTATATACTGAACTTATGGTTACATTAACAATATAGTCATCTATCCATTTTATGTAATGCTGCTGTTGTTAAGTTTTTTTAGGCTCAACTTGTATTTCAGTATTTATTCTTGCTTTTTGAACTATAATTAGAATTTTATCCTTTGTTGAAACTCAAACTTGCAACTAGTTAGATTGATAGAGAGCGACACCTTTTCTTCAAACGAATGCATCTGACTCTATAAGACAAGTGAATTTTTACTAAAAGAATATTTGTTTGTCTCTCATGTACTAGTGTACATGAGAATAACTGTTGTTTTGGGCCATTTGTTAAACTATGAACTCTGATTCATTAAACCTTATGACTTTATTTAAAAGTTATCGCGAATTGATCTACTCTGAAGAATTCCTTTCAGTCTAATCCTTTCCATTTATTTCTGAAATTGTGTATTACTTGAAACATGACAGGAAAATATTGGGGCAAAGTTGCTGAAAATCGCATGAAAAAACCTAATTCTATTCTGCTTGCTGACAAAAATGCACCCAACGAAGAAGTTTGGACTCAGGTGAGTTATTTACATTCCTAAGTTTGGATCCATATTTTTTACAGTGAAAGACGCCTAATTTTTCACAACAATTTTTTTTTTGTGCAAAGGTATAACATCGATCTGCATAACATTTTCTTCTCTTTTACATATTTTAGAATGAAGTTCTATATCAATTTGTTGTAGAAATATATGCTAGAATAGAAGGATAATTGTAACGTTAGCTCTCAATCTGTTATTGAACTATTTTGATAGTTTACTTTTGTATCTGACCAATATAAAAAGATCATGAAGGTGAACGATAGGAATGCATTGTCGCTGAGCATTTGCCAAAATTATGGGAGACACAAGGGAGTGCCATTTACATTGGATCTCCCTAAGCAATAGTTCAAGATAATAACACAGCTCACCTTTTATGTTTTTAAAAAAGAAAAACTTCATTGAGTGAGAATAGCATATCAAGGAACATGTTACATTGTAGCATTGCGAATGGCATCACTGGGAGTAGCACTCAATAGCACTACTCACCTTGCTGTTAAATTTCTGCAGATTGAGGCAATGTGCCGTCAAACAAAAGCCTCAGCGATTCCAGTGATATCCGACTCTGAAGGTGATGTTCTTGACATTATCTTTTTTCAGAATATATACCAATTATTCCTTTTTGTTTCATCATCTGAGATTCTATGGTTTATCGGTTACACCTACAGGAACCATATCAAATCCATTCTCTCTGGAGGCACTTGCTGTGTTCATGTTCAGGGTGCTTCAACGCGTTAATCATCCGGTGTTGATCATTGAATTCCTCAAATCTTCTGCAATCTGAATCCTCTATTTTTTCATGGAAAACTGACATGAAAAAATGCTGCTTCTTCCAGGGTAATCTTGACAAGTCCTCCCCTAACGCTGGTTATGTCTTGCTAATGTTCTACCATTTATATGAAGGCAAGGTACTATTGTATGTTTAAAAAGATAGCCATCTTGTGCATTTTCCTGGCATGCTTTGATGCTATTATTCTCCAGAATCGTAGAGAGTTTGAAACTGATCTGAAAGAGCGTTTCGGTTCACTTGTGAAGATGCCTTTGTTGCAGCCCACAAGGTTGGTAGATTTTGATGAGTGTGATTTATTTCTCTTGCTATCTCCAATTTTACAATGTTTTAACTGGACAAGCAGTCATATCGAGGTAACACTCCATCTTTTGTACCTGATTTTCACAGAGGATCTAAGGCTAATGTGAGTAGGAATGCATCCATTTATGTATAAATGAAATAATGATCCACGTAGTCCCTGCGTAGAACATCGTAATTCATGAGAATCCTCCAGAGCTGGATAGATGTATACATTATAGCTTAGTTTGCAACTGTAAATTTTCAATTTCTCCTTCTAGGAAGAGTCTCAACTTGGAGTATGTTTGTAATGAGCAACTTTGTCTTTGAGAATCTTCTGGATGTGATATTATTTAAGCTATTTGTTGTTTCTCTACTTGAAGAATCCCTCCGCCTGAAAGTGTGAGATCTATTCTAGAAGAAGGAATTCATCTTTACAAGCTGCACACTCAAAGACATCCAAGGTATTTATTACCTTGTCAAATATTCTTCAGACAGGTTTCTTTGTGGTGTTACATGGGAAAAATCTGTGCTTTCTTATTACCTTGACTGAAGAATATATTTCATATCATCTATTTGCCTGGTAGAACGGAGCCCCAAAAAGGAACATATGCTCGAGAGTGGGCTAAATGGGAGTCCGAATTGCGGAAGACCTTGTTAGAAAATGCTGAATATCTCAATTCTATTCAGGTCAGATTACTTTAACAAATGTTTGAATCTAATATCCCCTTATACCCATATCCGTCCATACTCCCAACATAATTTCGACCCGACTCTGTAATTTCAATATCGGGAAAGTCCGGTTCATTTCAATTCGCAAGTCCAACTTTATCAGTTATTTGGACTTGAGGGTGTGTTGAAATATCTAAGTTGTCCCACATTGGATTGGTTTATAAAAGGAAAGGATATCATAGTAAATGACTTGTGTAAGTCTTTTACGGTGTGATCTCCTCCACTTATACATCATATATATATATGCACACTCCCGTTATAATTTCGGTCAGATTTTATAATTTAAACAAGACACCCCAGTTATATTGGTACTTAGATACAATAAAGTCATACCGATAAATATCTTGATATATAACCGGTACACCAGCAGATTGCTCGTACCAGTATACCTTCCTTGGTTAGATATATTTCGAAGCAACAATGCTCTCAAGCTAAATTGTCTGAAGTGTTGAACTATTTATGTACATGGCATTTCCTTCCAGGTTCCGTTTGATGTTGCTGTTAAAGATGTTCTCAATCAACTCAAAAGTATTGCTAAAGGAGAGTATACACTCCATACCAAAGAGCCACAGTTCGCAACCTTCGTGTTTGCTGCAGTCAGTTTGCCTGTTCCCGAACTCCTGAGTTTCCTTAACTATGTAAGCACAACAAACTTCTTCTTACGTTCCTACATAAGATAACTGGTTTCCTACATAACAGTTAAGTAGTAAAGATTCAAGAGTAGCCGAATTTCTCCGGAACAAAGATTTGAAAAGTAGCCTAACCAAAGCACATGTGACCCTGGCTCACAAGAGAACTCATGGCGTCGCTGCTGTAAGTAACTATGGTCAGTATCTTGATCAAAATGTAGCGGTAGAGATCACTGCATTGCTGTTCTCGGACAATGTTGCGGCTTTTGAAGCCGAGCCCGGTGTTGTGGAAGGAGAGAAAATAAGTTGTAAGAATGAATGGGCACATGTGACATTGTGGACTGGTGAAGGAATTGCAGCTAAAGAAGCAAATAATTTACCTGATTTGATTGCTGAAGGGAATGCTACTCGTGTTGATATCAATCCACACATAACTATTACTGGAGTAGTCAAATTTTTCTGAGACCGTGATTTTGTTTTAGCCTCTATTTTAAGTTTGAAAGTTGCCTTTTTATTACAATATCCTAAGTCATTGGGACAATTTTGAAGCCCTTACTTTACTGCAATAACATCTTATCATATAATTGTTTGAAGGAATTAGATAATTGCTTTTGCAATCCAAATTTGTTTTTATTTTTATTTTTATTTTTTCAATCCAAATTGGTGTAGGGAATTTATTTTATGACAATTTCAATAACAAATTATTGTTCATCCTAGGCTTTGGAGTTTAGAATTATATTATTATTTTTCATCATATACGTTTGGTTTATATCGCATTAATTCGATCAGGTTCCAGATAAATGAAATTTTTTCACTAATGATTTATTCTCGACACATGGGGCTGACTTAGCGAAATCAAGGCGGATGCAACAATATTCCCATATTGTTTTGACAACCGAGGATAAACCCTTTCAAGAATATGATGCTAGCTCTAACCGTATCCATCAGTTTATCTCTACACATTAGTTTTCTCTCACGTTCAACTTATTTCGTATTCTCATGCATAATTCGCGAATTTCAATGATCAAGTTTTTATAATTTGTCAAACTACAAGTATTTAATTTAGATAACTTGTAAAATTTGAGGATTAATCCAACTAAGGGAAAACTAATTGTTCAATTAATAGAAAAACCGATCGTATTTTAGATAAAAACAAACAATATAGATAATTGAGATTTCATTCTTAAAATTTCCTAAATTATTAGCATATAATTTACATTTGAGAACTATTTATATAATTATTCAATTAAAGTTATCAAATTATTTATCTTTTTTAAATAATTTATCTTTTTTAAAAATTATTATTGCAATTAAATTTTTAATAATATAATAATTTAAAAAATAATAATAATTTAAAAGAAAATGAACTCGAATAATTTGAAAAACAATATTTCCATGGACAATATATGTCCAAACGTTTGTTCGTGGAAAATATTGTTTCATTGAAATATCGATGCATGAAAAAATAGATGAATAAACCATATTTCTAAAGATTTTGCCCACCCTTACAACTAATCTAACATCTAAGTAACATTATTTTTGTTGACATACAAAATTTTCAGAAACTGATCATTTGGAACTCGAACCCAACCATTGATAAAAATCCATAAATATTTTCCGTTTTAAAAGCTAAGTGGGGAGATACATTAGGGGGGAATTTGGCCAAATAGCCTTGCAAAATTTCGGTTTGTCAAATAGCATTTTTTTTATAAAAAATTGGCTAAATAACTTGTGTTTCAAAAGCATTGCCCAAATAATATGCGTTTCTATATTTTAATATAAATAAATAATTTATATATTACATATATATATTAATTAAAAATATATAATAATTTAAATTATGATATATTAAATAATATTTTCATATCGATCCAAATTTCGTACTGATCCAAAATTTTGCACCCATTTGGATCGGTACAAAATATTACTAATTTATTTTTTCCAGATCGATCTAGAAAAACCCGGGTTCTGACCCAGAAACCCGGTACCGGTCCAAATACTGGTGCCAGCCCGTATGAAAACATTGATATTAAGATCGAATTGAATTTAACGGGTTTGAATTCAATACACTTACATTGTAAAAATAATTAAATTCGCTTAATAAATCGTAAGAATTTGATAAAATAGATTAAATTACTGTTGAGAACCCTTAAACCGGGTACCAAGGATGTGTTCTTGTTGAGAACCATTAAACCGGGACCAATGATGAGTTCTAAACCAAGATGAATGTGGTCAGGCTCAAGCAAAGATTCGANATCCCGACGAGGAATACGCAGGCGACAAATCTCGCAATCGGTAACGAATTCTCAACAGATAATGGCGTATGCTTTTATAGGAACTATATTCTTTCACACAGGGATATGAATTAGTCTTGGACGGCGGGGGTTTTGGACGGTTTTGGACTAGTGATAGCTCTGACTAAGTCAAGAAAGTCCTAGAACTTACCAAGTACTTAATTCTCCGCAAGAACTTGCTGGCCAAATCGAAAGTGTGAGAAATGTTATTTTCCAAGGTATTCGTTCTATCGACATGCTGAGAAAAGGGAATATAAATGAGAAGCTCATCCAAAAAAAATTAGGAGCCTACATTGGGACTTATAAAAGAACCGGGGTTCCCAAAACCGCAGCCTATCTTTGGACTCATAGAAGAACAGGGGCTCTCTACCAACAGACATCCATGGATCTGAAGGGTCTGGTTTTTCGTGATTGGTTTCCGTTCATAGCAGCCTCGCTATGACAAAACCCAAGGGGCTAGTGTTGAGAACCCTTAAACCGGGTACCAAGGATGTGCTCTTGTTGAGAACCATTAAACCGGGACAAATGATGAGTTCTAAACCAAGATGAATGTGGTCAGGCTCAAGCAAAGATTCGACAGCTGAAATTACCAAGTATAAGATCGGGCTCGGCAGACAGCTTAGGGTTCGACAGACTGCTTCGGTCCCGGAGGACACCTTAGGGCCAAGCAGACAACTTAGGTCCCAAAATACAGGATCGGTTCCGGCGGACTGCTTAGGTCCTGGAAGACAGCTTCGGTCCCGGAAGACAGCTTAGGGCCAAGCAGATAGCTTCGGTCCCGGAAGACAGCTTAGGGCCAAACAGATAGCTTCGGTCCCAACAGACAGCTTAGGGCCCGGCTACTAGATGTTGACCCATCAGCATGCGTTTCATGCCTCAGGCTCAACCACATTTTCCAGCATGTGAAAACAACCTCCAACAACATTGTCAGAGGTGGTTACAGGGCGTGGATTACACGCATCTCCCCTCTATAAATACAGAGCAAAAAGATAAGCTCAAGAGGACCCTTTGGAAGGCAATTTCGACGAACCCTAGACGCTGTAATTTCATTTTCGCTGCTCTTATTCCCTTTGTACATTTTCATTGGTTTATTAATGAATTTGCCGTAGAGGTTCTCCTCTCGGCAACGTGATTTTTTTCCCCTTTCTTAAGGGGTTTTTCCACGCTAAAATCGCCTGTGTTTTTTCCATTTCTATATTTCAAGTTGTCTCCACAAACAATAAATAAAACCGGTTTTCAGAATCCGGTGACTGTTGGTACCCCCTAAAAAGGAACCACAACAGTTTGGCGCCGTCCGTGGGGAACGATTTGTGGATTTATCCATTGAGGTCTCTATCCCGACGAGGAATACGCAGGCGACAAATCTCGCAATCGGTAACGAATTCTCAACAGATAATGGCGTATGCTTTTATAGGAACTATATTCTTTCACACAGGGATATGAATTAGTCTTGGACGGCGGGGGTTTTGGACGGTTTTGGACTAGTGATAGCTCTGACTAAGTCAAGAAAGTCCTAGAACTTACCAAGTACTTAATTCTCCGCAAGAACTTGCTGGCCAAATCGAAAGTGTGAGAAATGTTATTTTCCAAGGTATTCGTTCTATCGACATGCTGAGAAAAGGGAATATAAATGAGAAGCTCATCCAAAAAAAATTAGGAGCCTACATTGGGACTTATAAAAGAACCGGGGTTCCCAAAACCGCAGCCTATCTTTGGACTCATAGAAGAACAGGGGCTCTCTACCAACAGACATCCATGGATCTGAAGGGTCGGGTTTCTCGTGATTGGTTTCCGTTCATAGCGGCCTCGCTATGACAAAACCCAAGGGGCTAGTGTTGAGAACCCTTAAACCGGGTACCAATGATGTGTTCTTGTTGAGAACCATTAAACCGGGACCAATGATGAGTTCTAAACCAAGATGAATGTGGTCAGGCTCAAGCAAGGATTCGACAGCTGAAATTACCAAGTATAGGATCGGGCCCGGCAGACAGCTTAGGGTTCGACAGACTGCTTCGGTCCCGGAGGACACCTTAGGGCCAAGCAGGCAGCTTCGGTCCCAACGGACAGCTTAGGGCCAAGCAGACAGCTTAGGTCCCAAAATACAGGATCGGTCCCGGCAGACTGCTTAGGTCCCGGAAGACAGCTTCGGTCCCGGAAGACAGCTTAGGGCCCAGCAGACAGCTTCGGTCCCGGAAGACAGCTTAGGGCCAAGCAGATAGCTTCGGTCCCAGCAGACAGCTTAGGGCCCGGCAGACTAGATGTTGACCCATCAGCATGCGTTCCACGCATCGGGCTCAACCACGTTTTCCAGCATGTGAAAACAACCTCCAACAACCTTGTCAGAGGTGGTTACAGAGCGTGGATTACACGCATCTCCCCCTCTATAAATACAGAGCAAAAAGATAAGCTCAAGAGGACCCTTTGGAGGGCAATTTCGACGAACCCTAGCCGCTGTAATTTCATTTTCGCTGCTCTTATTCCCTTTGTACATTTTCATTGGTTTATTAATGAATTTGCCGTAGAGGTTCTACTCTCGGCAACGTGGTTTTTTTCCCCTTTCTTAAGGGGTTTTTCCACGCTAAAATCGCCTATGTTCTTTACATTTCTATATTTTAAGTTGTCTCCACAAACAACAAATAAAACCGGTTTTCAGAATCCGGTGACTGTTGGTACCCCCTAAAAAAGAACCACAACAATATGAAAACATTGTTTAATATATCATAATTTAATTTATTATATATTTTAAATTAATATATATAAGTTGTTGTGATCAAAAGACCATGGGTATCAACAGTCGTCCGGTTCGTAATAAAACGAACTCGGTTTGATTTGTTTAGAATGGGGGAAACGATTATGAAATAAAGGGGGTAAATGACACATCGATTTTAGAGTAGAAAACCCATCAGAAAAGGAGAAAAACCACATGACTAAGAACTGAAAATGCTCTTAGCCGATATATTTATAAAACAATTCATTCTACAAATGATGAGGGCTTATGAAAATGACTAAGGTATAATAAGAAAGCGCGAGGAAGAAAACCAACAGAGTATAAGTTGATTCGCGCTTCCAAAATGTCATCCTTAGTTTGCCATCGAGCCCTGCATTTATAGAGAAGAAAACGCGTGTGGATCACACTCTATAACCGCCTTTGACAAGGTCGTTTTCCCGTGACGGAAAACATGGGTGAGTCCGAAGTGCAGACTGCGTGATTGAGCCCGAAGCTTGGAAGGTATGTCTAAGCCCAGAGTGCATGACGCGTGGCTGTAACCGTTTGGATTGATCCCTCGGATCGGTCCCCGAAGTGATGGATAACAAGTGGTGCTAACCTTAGGTTCTGGCCATTGAATCCTTATCAGAAGTGATGGATAACAAGTGTTGGGCTTAGCCCAAGTGGGCCTTCGGGTCCAGTTAACTTCGTTGGATCGAATCCTTATCAGATGGTGGATCTGGGGCTTTTAGGTTCGGCTTCCATCACCTGGGTCAGTCTAGAAAAGCTTGGGTCTCTTCTAATTTGGGATACCGTGTTCCGGAGTTCTCATCATAATTAATATATAAAATATTTATTTAATTTTATTAAAATATAGAAAATCAATTTATTTTGGCAATGCTTTTGAAACACAGGTCATTTAGTCAATTTTTTATAAAAACATGCTATTTGACAAACCAAAATTTTGTAGAAGACTATTTGGCCAAATTCTCCATACATGAGGTCGTGGTTTACTTATTTTCAATATTTTTATGCGGGTCGAGTCGGTATGAAAATATTACTGATTCTTGAAATATCCACCAGATAAAGCCAATTAGTTCATGAAAATATCAAATATGTAGTATTCTAATAATTTGCTACTCTAAATAAATGAGAACGAGAAAATGACGACTTGGGTCCCCAAAGTTTGGATAATTTGGCAATTTTGATCTCCAAAGTTTTGAGTGGCAAAAACAGTCCCCAAAATTTGGATAATTTGGCAAATTTGGTCCCCAAAGTTGTCTATTTTGCAAAATTGGTCCTCAAAGTTTGCACTTTTAGCAAAACCGGCCCCCAAACTTTAAAGTTGGCAATACCAGTCCCCAAAGTTTACACATAGTAACAATTTTGGTCCCCAAACTTTGCCATTCAAGGCAAAATCGGTCCCCAATTTGCCCTAACGCCGTTTTGGTTATGTTAAGTGTGCTCTTATACCAAATATTTTACAAACTCCAACTTTGGGGCATATGTTCTCTTCAGAATCGACGAAAACGCGAATATCTTCAAAATCGATGCAAAGGCGATTTATTTAGGTTNAGATTCTTACTGCTTTCTATACTCAGTCATTTTCATTAGCCTGTTGTGTGTAAACTTCTCTTATTTTCATTAGTGAGCAGATCAAGAGCATAATCGGCTCTTGGTCGAGTGGTTTTCACCCCATTTTACGGGGTTTCCACTATATATGCTGTGTCTTTACATTGATTTCAGTTTTTAATCGCTCTCCACATTTTTTATAAATTAGAACCGAGTTCGTTGATTGAACGAACCGGACGACTGTTGGTACCCCCTAAAAAGGGACCATAACAGGCAGTCAAAATTATGAAAATCATATATCACTGGTAATTTAGAATCCCAAATTCTTTTCTTCTCATGATGAAGAATAATATCATAATAAAACATAAAAATCATTCGTCAATCATTATGAAGATACCATAGATAATACCAAACCGATAAGATTTTCAAAATATAACCAGATCTTGATAAAAATATAATTGCAGTACTATTATAATCAATCATATGATTGATTCCATTCAAAAATAAAAATGTAATCTTGATACTATATCATAACAATTTACCAACTTAGGATGATAATACATACGAGTAACCTAGTAAATCATTCAGAAGATACCATAAAGAATACCAACACAAAGAGATTATCATATTATCATAAAATCCACATCATCCCAATCCAAAAATATAGAAATCCATCTTCTTTGGATTATATAATTTCAAATCCGAAGTAAATAAGATCAATCAATCTACACGTTCCATAACGAAGAAAGTTCGTAAATTTGAATAATATGTCTGATAAATATGTATAAATATCATAACGATCCAATAGTGAAATAATTAAATCCATATCAGAATTCTTAGATAATGAATTCTGAAAAATCGGAAGCAACATTGTTATATTTCCGCCGATAATTTGAACATTGAAATAATTACAGAAACTCATCTCCACCATTGGGAACGTAGAACAATGTGTCCTTAATAATATATGTAAATTTAAGAATAATCCAACCGTAAAATAAAACACATTACATAGAATACTACAACTCAATATATCAGAAAACACAGATTGAAACGTTGAAAAGTTTGTCGTTAATTTAAAATCAAACCAACGTTTAAAATCAATCTCCACCGTCTATAACATTTATAAGTACGTCTAGACAAATACATATTAATTTCAGACACATCCAACGGTCCAATTATGCAAACTTTATAGAATATCCAAACTGCACATTACAAGAGGATTAGAAATATACCAACCATATATTCGGATAGTAAACCGAAATCCGAAATTACCATTAAAACTGATCTTCACCAATCAGAAGACCTAAATATATGTATGAAACCATGCTAAAAATTTCAGAACGATCCGACGGTACAACTATGAGAATCGAATAGAATCAAAAAACCGAATTCCGTATACTTGAAAAATCAGAAACAATCCCTTCTAAACCAACGTTAATTTTGACATCTAGACGACAATAAAAATAGATCTGTACCGTTCAGAATGGAGAATAATATGTTTGTAGTAGTATATGAAAATTGCATACCGATCCAACGGTTCAATATTTAGTAACCAAAAAATGGCGACTTGGGTCCCCAAAGTTTGGATAATTTGGCAATTTTGGTCCCCAAAGTTTTGAGTGGCAAAAACAGTCCCCAAAGTTTGGATAATTTGGCAGTTTTGATCCCCAAAGTTGCCTATTTTCGCAAATTTGATCCCCAAAGTTTGCACTTTTGGCAAAATCGGCCCCAAACTTTAAAGTTGGTAATACCGGTCCCCAAAGTTTACACATAGTAACAATTTTGGTCCCCAAACTTTGCGATTTAAGGCAAAATCGGTCCCCAATTTTGCCCTAACGCCGTTTTGGTTCTGTTAAGTGTGCTCTTATACCAGATATTTTACAATCTCCAACTTTGGGGTATATGTTCTCTTCAGAATCGATATTGTCTGGGTCATCTTCAGAATCGAGGAATTGGGGTCATCTTCAAAATCGAGGCAAAGGTTTTGGTTATGTTAAGTGTGCTCTTATACCAAATATTTTACAAACTCCAACTTTGGGGCATATGTTCTCTTCAGAATCGATATTGTCTGGGTCATCTTCAGAATCGACGAAAACTGGGTCATCTTCAATATCGACGCAAAGACGATTTATTTAGGTATAAGATTTCGTTTTTTTGGTGCGAATATGCAAACCAAAAACATAAACAAAATCGTTTATGTTTTTGTTTCTTTTTTTAATCTTTTCTGTTTTGGTCCGAAAAAACCAAAAACCCAAATTATCCAAACTTTGTTTCTGTTTTTGGTTCAAAAACAGAAACAAATCTTATGGTTCAAATTTGTTTCAGTTTTTTCGTTTTCGTTTTCGTTTTGTGTTTCTGATTTTCGTTTCTGTTTTCTGTTTTCGTTTTTGTTTTCTGTAAATTGTATGATCTAATTTACTAATTTTCGTTTCGTTTTTGTTTCTGTTTTGGTTCAAAAACAGAAACAAATTTTATGGTTCAAATTTCTTTCAGTTTTTCGTTTTCGTTTTCTATTTCTGATTTTCGTTTTGTTTTCTGTAAATTGTATGAACTAATTTACTAATTTACTTTTCGTTTTTGTTTCTGTTTTGAGAAGTTACAAAGTTTAGATTGTTAAATTGTTAAATTTTCTGCAACTATTAGAGAAAAAAATTGCACATATTCGTGTATAGAACAATCCGAAATATACCCATTTTTTTGATTATGCAACTCAAAATAGATGATTCTGATGTAGAGAATATGTGTAATTGTGCAATGTAAATAAGTTTTGATGTTTTCCCTACTTAATTTCTTTCTTATATTGCTAAATCCAAATTTGGTTTGAGAACCTCATATAATTGTTGCAGGTTTGTGTATTTATTTTGTCGAACAAATGTCTAGTGGGGGTGAGAACTCGGATGCGTTTTCACAATATGGTAATATGAAGTGGCTGTAATTTTCATATATGTCAAATTAAATGTGTGATAATTGAATTTATTGTTCAGGTGGTTACAATTCGTATAGATCACGGAACACCTCAAATACAAGCTGTATCGACTGGTCATCAGATGATAGTGTGCACAACACATTGTTCGACTTTGTGGACATGGATGGCGAGGAACGTCACAATGCGAAGTTTGACGAAGAAGAACTTCATGAAGTTCCCATTGATGACCCGACGGATCCCATTTCAGATGCTCATTAGAATTCATTTAAGAGTAAAAGTTTCCATATTTTTTATCCTACACGAGAGCTAACGTCGAGACAATTAATGTAAGTTTTGATGTATTACTAGTAAACATGATTTGAAAATTATGTTTTTTTAATTAACTTGGATATTGCTTTATTAGGAAAGGTTTGTGTTTTGCTAGTAAGATTCAAGCAAAGACTGCACTTGAGGACTTTTGCGTTAAAGCAGGTACGGAATTCTATTTTGTTAAGAATGGCAAATATCGGTTGTTTGTTCGTTGTAGAGGTAACGGTGATCGTGAATGTCCATGGTATGTGAACGTTTCTATGAGAGACAATGATATTATGTGGTGTGTAAAGTCCGTAGTACCGCATGACCCTCATTGTCATCGTAAGAAAGTCAATTCATCTGTCACTTCATCTTGGATCGCAAAGAAGTATTACCATTGTTTTTTGGAGAAGCTCGATTTAAGTTCGAAGGACTTGCAATCCGAAGTGAATACCAATCTGAAGTTGAAGTTGGGGAAACATAAGGCAAGACGTGCTCGGGAGCATGCTATACGGTTAGTACATTCAGGATCTAGGGCGTCATTTGAAAATATAAGAATGTATTGTGCTCAATACTTGATTTCGAATCCTGGGTCATCTATTGTGTTATAAGAAAGGAACTCGACAAGCATTGTTGGTAGTACCAAATTCGAGGGAATCTACATATGTCCCGGGGTAATTTGTTTCTTTCAATGTTCCAATATATTGTTCATCAACATATCTTGCATTAAAGGATTTTATCATTGCTACAGGCATGTCGCGATGGATTTCGAGACGGTTGTCGCCCTATTGTTTGTATAGATGGTACTCACACAAAAGAATAAATACAAGGTCATATTCTACTGGCTTCGGGCATTGATGCAAATAACGGTGTATTCCCTTTAGCCTACGCCATTGTAGGTGGTGAAACAAAACATTCATGGATGTGGTTTCTTGAATTGGTTAAGCGAGATTGTGGCATATCCGACGAAAATGAACACATGTTCACTATTATGTCGGACCGTGGGAAAGGGCTAATACCTGCTGTGGATGCGTTATTCCCTCGGATTGAGGTTTGTGCTAAGTGTCTACTAATTGTTTTGATATGTTTCATGGTTGTATGGTGACTACTTGTGTTACAGGTACGACATTGTGTTCGTTACATTATTAAAAATGTGGCCCAAGCCGGGTTTTCATCAGCACGTGTTGCGAAGGCTATATTGAGTATTGCACTGGCAACAATAGAGACATCATTTAATTAGCGTTTTGGAGAGTTGCGAGGAATCAGCATCGGAGCGTATGAGTACATGAGATTAGTTCCGAAACAACATTGGTGCAAAGCATTCTTCCGTACAGTTTGCAAGTCTGATATTTTACTTAATAATAATGCCGAGTCTTTGAACAGTAGTTTACTTCCTTTTCGAAAGCGTCCAATTATGTGGATGTTAGATGACATTTGCAACTTTATTGGGAAACGCATGCTTGACAGGCGTACGAAATCGAGAGACATGTCGGATGACGGTTTTTGCTCTCGTGTTCATGATATCATAGAATTCAATATTGAAGCAGGTGCAATTGGTAATGTTACCATCACATAAGATTGCAAGGCAACTTGGGAGCACGGACGAGAAAGAGTCTCTGTTGATATGGCTATTCGAATTTGTACTTGTCGTGAGTGGGAGTTGAAAGGTAAATTTTAGGAAATCACTTTCTTCGAATATTTGTTTGTTTAACATTTGTTATGTTTGTTCGTAGGAATACCATGTAAACTTGTATGTGCAGTGATTCTCGAACGAGGGGATTCATGCTATCGATACGTAGACAGTTGGTACAGTGTGCAGCGGTATAGAACAACGTATCAATACGGGGTATCCGGTTTGCCAAGGTAAGACCAATGGCCGGTGGTAGATGCAACACCACCCTTGCCTCCAGTGTTCAAAAAGAGAAAGGCGGGGAGACCACGTAAGAATCAGAAAACACATGCAACTCCAACCCAAACTCCAACACGCAAAATGAGATGTCAGTTGTGTGGATTTCGTGACCATAATAAGCGATGCTGCCCAAAAGCAAGTGGCAAACACGGAGAACAGTTTAAGGTACATTCGTTAATAGAAACAATTGGCATATCTCTTTAAGTTCGTTGTTGTTGTGTTTATTGTATTTGTGTGCTTATTCAAAACAGGCTAAGGCTACGAAGTATGAAGCCAAAAGCAGTGAGGAATGCCATCGGAGCGGCCCTTCGAATACGGCACGCGCTAGCGTCTGTTTTGATTTCGTTGTTTACATATGTTAGTAGTATTCTTTACGTGTTCTATTTTTTTTCGACAGAACGTATCATTTGGCAGTCTGGCACAAAGAATGCATCTCATACACCTAATGTTAAAAAAGCGCTACAAGTAAGTTCTGTCAATATACATCTCAGTCCGACCCTTCTTGCTTGCTGTTTTTTTTTCAGGAGAAGCCGATTCTTAACGAAAAACAAAACAACTCACATTCTCATTCAAGTACCATCCACGGGTAGTGTGCCTTCATCTGTCGGCCTTTCAAATGTAAATATGAACGGTCTCGTAGCTTTTTGTAATACCGATAAGATTGACATGAGTGTGAACGGATCCAATTACAACATGCATGGGATGACGGGTATCACCGAAGATGCGGTGTCCCTAGGATCTTGGGGTCAATTAAGTGACGATGTTGTGCAAAACACTATCATGTAAGCATTTTCTACTTTATTTTCTTGTTCAACATGGTTGCTGAACCGAAATTTCGTGTGAGCATTGTTGTATTCAAATGTGTTAGGTGTATGGTGAAACTAATTGTCCGTCACGCACAAAAATGGTTTTACTATTTTGTTGATGCAATTGTGTTCGATGCATATGTTAGAGGAACTGATCACTTACATTGGGCAAGTATTGTTGATTGGAATATTTTGTGCATTACTGAATACGTGCTCATGCCAATTGTCACAGGGTATGCTTGTTCGTATTTTTTGTGAATTACTTGCTTAACATATTTGATGGGTTCACATGATGGTATAACGTGACAGGGGTCATTGGTCTTTGCTGGTTTTCTGTGGTTTTGGGGATCAAGAAAAAAGGACAATGATTATGTTGGATTCGATGGGTACAATGCGTCAATCGTCCCTTGAGCCGGAGGTGTATAGGTATTATTACTTACTGGTTGCATCCATTATTCACGTATATGTCCTAATTATGATGAACATGTTTGTAAAAGATGTTTATGAGATTAAAAAGGGGGTGGATGCGGATTCCATCGTTCGGATTATACCCATTCAATGGCCGGATGTCCCAGCGCAAACAGGGGCATCGGAATGTGGAATATATGTTTTGTATTACACATTCCGATTTCTACAACAAGCACCGAATGTGTACGACCCAAAAGGATATTCATTATTTGTAAGTGTTTACGTAAACTCGTACATTGCCACTACAATTACGCTAATTATAGCATTTGTGTAGATGACTCCTAATTGGTTTACAGTTTCATAGATAACAGCTTTTGCAAAGATGTACATCCCCACTTTGAGTGATTCGACCCTTAAAAGGAAATATGCAACGAGAAGGAAACTATGAATTTCAACTACGTTAATCATTCTCATTTCAAACAATGTGTTATGAACATGTTCGGATTCAAAATTTTGAACTACTTACATTCGACATATATTTGTATTTTTATTCGGCAATTTAGGAATACTGTAATGAAAGGGAATAGAGGTGGCTCTGCTTTAGTAGGAGATTCCATGCACACGTGCAAATCAGTCAACCCATTAATGTGAAGATGCAAATAAGATAGCACATGTTCATCAAATAAAAGTAGTGAAATGAAAGAAGAAGATAGTACAAAAACAGAGGCTCTTCACTACATTCTACTTCATCTTCTTCACTGAACGCAACATTGAATTAATTGCATTAAACTTTATCAATTACATTAAAGTATCGACAAATAAATTTCATCAATTATTAATAAACTTCAACGTGTGACATTCGAAAAAATCGTACAAATTTGAAGTTTTGAAAATCAACGACATCGAAACTTCAACATAACACAATTGTTCGCATTCAAAATTAGTTTGTGTCCGACACAACTACGGGACTCCCGGACTTCCCAAAAATTAGTTTTTGAATTCATATACACTAAGACGCAACGAGAAAGTAAAATTTCCCCATATTTGTTTTAAAAATATCATATTCTTTCGTTGGGGACTAAATATGTCAAATTTTGTCAACTTTGGGACCAAATTAGCCATTCAAAAGTCTGGGGACTAAAATTGCCATATTTCACAAACTTTGGGGACCATTAACGGCGTTAGAGACTAAATTTACCAAAAACCCGAAACTTTGAGGACCAAATTTGCGTAATTTTCGTCCGGGGACCTAATTTGCCACAAATTACAACTTTGGGGACCAATTATGCCACACACACATAACTTTGGGGACTGATTTTGCCAAAACAATAATAGTTTGGGGACCAGTTTTGCGTACATGAAACTTTGGGGGCTGGTTTTACCAAAATTGGAACGTTTGGAGACCAAAATTGCCAAAAATTCCAAACTTTGGGGACCAAAACTGCCTTCCGCCCATTTAGTAACACACTGAATACCAAATCTGCGCTGATTGGAAAATATCTTCTAGTTTTCCATCCAAAACTTCGGGTAAAAACTCAATAGGATTAAAAACGTCCCCACGGACGGCGCCAATGTTATCGCTGCTAAAAATCGGCAATAACGAAATTTAGAAACCTTTTACGGATAGGGGTCGAACGAAAAAGTAATACGAAAGTAAGAAGTAAAAAGACACGATTTTTGTAGGTGGAAAACCTTTCTGTAAAAGAAATGATAAAAAACCACCCCTACCGTAGCCTTTGAATCCACTATAAACGTCAAGTTCGTAGATTTACAATAGGAGAATATGATGTAGAAAACCAAAGAAAAAAAATCATGTTTTGATGGCCGTAGTCGTAGGTTTCCCGGGCGAAAAGAAAAGAATAGCGGCCTCTTTCTTAGGTCAATAATCCAAGCTCCCCTCCTTAACACTTTAACCATGTTTATATATGTGATTTGTCCAGCCCAATTATAACCCACTAGGCCCACCAATAATGAAGTCCAATAAATAATGACCCATTAATATCTAAATTAGGCACAATGGTCCAATAAATATGTAACCCGATCCAAATATCACGATAAGCTATAAACAATGTCAATAATCAAAATATCTCGATCTGCTTTATTTCTCGACTTGGGAATGACTATATAGATATATATGTGTCATCGAATAATAAATATCTTAGGGTGATATCACGATCCTTCTGACTCCGACAAGTCGGAGCTAGAGATTACCCCTTTCGGGGCAGGGGCACCGGTCCGGCCTGCCACCCCTATCTCTAGCAGCTTCTTCTCCCGAAGTATGTCTATTCGTTTCAGAGGCCTTTCGAGAGGAGGAAGCCTTGCCAAAGTATTGGCGATATCCTGGCGGGCTGGGTTGAACCGGGATCGGTCCAACTTCCCGATGTCAGGATGGGAAGTTAGGAAGGTGACCTTCAACAGGCTTCCCTCGGGATGTTTATCAAGACATAGCAAGACTCTCATTCATGAAGGGAGTCTTCCTTGTCAACGATAATACAGTCTTTCGTTCGGGTCGCTATGTAGTACAACCTACGACCTCCTATCAACTTCCTTCCCCTCCGGGATCCTACCAAGAACAAGTTGAAAAAATATCCTATGGTTGGTTCTATCCCCTGCCTATGACAGTAAAAAATAAATCTACTATATAGACGTAACTGCCCGGGAAAAGAGCGAAGGTGGGGCAGTGAATCTCCCGAAGTATGGCCGCGACGAAAGGATGAAGGGGGAATCGCAGGCCGGACCTCAGGGAGGCATAGCTAACGGGTAAAGCCGTAGCCGAAACGTTTATCTCAGCGGGAAGGAAGCAGGGAACGTCTTCCTTCCCCCTCCAGATGGGATAATGGGCGGGGATCGAGAATTTGGCCCGAAATCCTTCGAGGTCTATCTCGGAGATAATCGGATACCTAGCCCTACGGGGTGTCATGAATGGTTACCTTAGGATTTAAAATGAAATCGGAGTTTGAAGACGTCGAAGGAAATCGCCAGAGAACTCTAGGGCTCCAATGTTCTGTTCGCGAAATTGCAGAAGTGGTTATACATTGCTGAAATCCTGACTTCTATAGCCATGCATTGGCCACTCACAGGGTGACACATCACCACTGCAGGCGGCTGCAATCTGACGGCTTGTCCCCCTTTGGAATACGGAAAGGCGCAGGCTATTAGAGAGCCCAGAATTACGCTTTTGTCCATAACCGTTACACCTTTCAAATTTGAAAATTGACTTTTTGAAATTTCTTAAGTACAGGATTGGTCCTCAAGGACGCTGTCACGATCCGTTCGGGTACGGTCCTCCGTTGGTTCGATCGGGCACTCTTGCCTCAAATGCTCTCAATCTGATGGTCGAACTTACATCACCAGCACGATGCGATAAAGTCCGAGGGACTAGTGATGAGACCTCCGGAACCCGGTACCCCGAACTTGGGTAGGTCCAAGTTTAGTCATGCCAGCCCAAATGACATAAGATGAACTTGGATGCCCAGATCCAGCCCACGCGAATGACGGCCCAATGAGAACAGTCAGGCCCGAAGGCCCGATCTTAGTCATCGGGACCGATCGATGGAATCGTGCGCTCTCCTCCTTATCGGGACCAATCGGTCCTAGACTCGCAGACTACGCTTCGGGCCATCCGCACTCCTCAGCATGCGACAATAACCTGTGATAATCTTGTCAGAGGCAATGCCTGACAGAGTTGTACGAGCCTCCTTTGGTCTGGAGATAGCCGGCTAGTCGCGCCGAAAGGCCTGACGCCGCGCAGCCAGCTAGAGCTACGACCGGCGGCTGTTCTGCCCTACACGAGCCTACCTAGCTACATGGGACAAGCACAAAAAGACACCCTACTGTTCACACAGCAGGAAAAGCCTATAAAAGGGACACTTGTGAGCGACAACATCTTCTTCTTCGGTTTTTTCTCTTGCTTTCCTTACGTTTCCCACCATTGTTTGCATCTAAAGAACGAATATGGCTTGTGTATTGAACAGCTTGACTATTGGATCGGCTAAGAGCATTTCCAGCTCTTAGTCAAGTGGTTTTTTCCCCTTTTCCAGGGGTTTTCTACTATAAAATTGCCTTTTTTTTCCATTTGATTCTAGATCGTTTCCCCCCTTACAAAACAAATTAAAACCGAGTTCGTCTTGCAACGAACCGGACGACTATTGATACCCCAGGATTTCAGACCACAACAAATATACTATAAGGTATGACATGCCATCTTCAATTATTTTTAAACAAAATGAAGATAAGGCCTAAACATGACATACTAATCATGACATCATACAAACCACATCTTAACTTTAACCAAAATACAACATTTAGTACATTACATATGTTCAAAACATATCTACTATTTTACAAAACAAATATACAAGAACTTGAGTTTCAAACTCTAAACTCTCTCCTTACTTATGTCACTCTTTAAAACTTGGCAGCTGAAAACCTCAACTTTTACTTCTCTTTCAACCAAGGAGTCATACTGGTTCATACCGTTCATACCAATCATTATTGGTACTGACAATATTACCGGTATACCGGTCACATATCGGTATATAAATTTTTATATTATTATATTTATATAATTTTAAAACAATAATTTGTTTTGATTTATACATTTATAATACAATCAAAACTTAATTTAAACTCAAATATTCTCCTAAATATGTGAAACACAATTAAATGAAAAGCAAAATACTCAAATAAAAAATAATAATCAACATTAATGAAACATAATCACAATATAAATGAGAATCAAAGAATATATAATATACTCAAGAGTTCAATTCAAATTCACCAATAAAAGTATTTCTCCAACTATTCTTCAAAATCAATCTAAAACCAAACAAAATTAAAGAAATCAAATATTTAGTAAAATTTCAATCCCAACAAAATTAAAAATAAACAATAGTTATATAAAATATACCAAAGTGATTTGAAGAAATAATTAAACAAAAAATTAAATCACAATACATATATTAGAGCTTATAGCAAAACTAAAAATGCGAAATCGGAAAGAAATCTTTAACATTAAAGTATTTTTAAACTTATTTTAGCTTATTAATTGTGCTTTTCTTTAATCAAACCCAATAAAAAAGCCCAATACCCGACCCAATACCCATATCGACCGGTATGGTACCGGTGTATCGGCTTAGGCCGGTATTTACCGGTATGGCCGGTATAATACCTGTATGACCGATATACCGACCGCGATGACTACCATGCTTCCAACGTACCTGGGGAGGGATGGCAGTCATGAACTAATAACAAGAACTATAACATGCAATATGAAACTACCAAACAAATAAAACAGCATCACATAATCACATAATCACATATAAGAGACATTGTAATGTTAAGGAAATGATATGTTTTAATACTACAAACCCAAGATTTAACCATAATCATATTGGACATATTGGAGCTAGGTGGTTCTACTCTATTGGAAGTGTGAGAATATTACATATTGATTACAAGTAGCACTAGGATATATAAGAGATAAACATGAAACAAAAAATAAGAGGAAAAGGGAGCAAAAACATGAAGGGAAAAGAGGGGGCAAAGTCTAGTAAAGGGAGAAGAAAATTTTCAGCAACACAATTCTATGGATTGTTGATTTTGGAAGAAATTATCCAACTTATGATTTTTGATTGTGACAAAGGGTTGTATGAAAGGTATGAGAAGCTGAATACAGGTGGAAATCGTCAGAATCAAAGAGGGTAAGCGGCATGATAGAGTGTGAAATGGGTAGAACGAATTCTATACTCCTATGTGATTACTTTGAAAGTATATGATTTCTGGTACTGTTTCGTGTTTGTTTATGCTGAAAGCCGTATATGGTTATCTTTGTTTTCCTGTATATTTTCTGATTCAAAAGAATTACATGAATACGGGTATTGAGCATGAAGTTATACTATTTGTTTCAAAGTGGCGCTCAACAGAATGTCACTATGCGAGATGTAGTTTTGTGCTATTTTCAACTGGAACAATTGGGAAGTTCGATTGAAATGAAATTTTCTCTATGTTGTAGCCCTATGATTCAGCTTTCATTTGAATATTTTTACATGATTTCTGGAGGTCGTTTGGACTGTCAAAATGGATATGGTGTATGACTACATGTGACTAATTTTTTGTGCATAGTTGTTGTTTTCTTTATGTTTCGTTGTTAGTTGTGTTAAGATTCGAGGGAGTGTGGACGCACACCCCTGGTAACATGGTTAATCCATGGTTTTAGTTGAAAAACAAGTTTACTTCTGGCAATACTTTGGTGGTTGAAATCAACCGAGATGGCTCATATGAAATATGAAACTCTTAGAACTTGGATAAGTTGGTTGCTCTCTCATTCTATTTTCCAGAGAGTTAATTGATATATTGATGAATCCCTGGCCTAATGTGATACTAAAGCAGAGGGTTAGGGCGGGTGCCAGACCTGCCATGCTGATTTAATAACAATGAAATTTACTTTGAGGCTATGAACTTCTATGAACTACATGTTTATATGACATTTCATTTTCTTTGTTTCTTGCTTTATTTTACATGTTTTGGTGTCTTTGGTTGCTGTTTTATGTATTTCAGACTCTTGACTGCTAAACAAAATACTCAGGGGATGATAAAGAGATGTAGGTATGTTATCTAGATGCTGCCAAGATATGACAAGAATTTTATCATGTTTGTGAATAGTTGTTATGTTATTTTTAATAAATGCTTTTGTACATAAACCTTTTGTTTGAAAAATATGTTTCCGCAACGTTAAATGTTGATTTGAATTGTAATTAAGTTGATTACAACTATAAATTTATTTTAGCAAATATGGCCTTGTACTCTTTAATTTTAGAGTACGGCATCATGTTTTCCTATATTTTAATTTTATTAGGAAGACATGACAACATATATATGTTGAGATTAATGCTTAATTATGTTGATTGACTTTACATATTAGGCTCGGGTTGAAGATTTAGTATTGGGCCATAACCAAATTATGTAGTATTTAAATATTGTTATGTTGTTTAATGTTGTATTAGGTTTTCTTTTCAACATCAAAAACAGTTTTTGTTCTTCAAGTTTTTCTTTGAGAGTTGGTTTGAGGGTGTGGTCTTGTAGCCTTACATAGCTACGAGACCACCACCAAAAGCGTTTATATATTTTAGTGTTAGGATATCAATATTTCTAGTTTATATTTGTTTTCAACATTTTCGGATTTATCCCAAATCGATGCTTCTAGTTTGGAAGAGAACTTCTTTCATGGTGACAGCTGTGGGATTCTTCAAATGCACCGGGTATTTTCGAAAATGAATGAAGTCTTATGTCACATTCTACAATTTCTTTAACTATTATGCCCATAACATGGCATGAGGCAATGGAGTTTTCTGTTCAATAATTCAATTGCGGAGAAAGTGGTTAGAGAAAGTTGCCCCCCACTACATCTTATTCTTTAAAAAAATGAGCATGCAACATGAAGAAAGTACGAGAAGACAGTTGCGGAGAGATTTGCCTATTAAAGTTCTACATCTTAAAATTTTGTTCTTCAATATGGAGCACTTGCTATAAATGAGGAAAAGAAAGGCGTTACCGAGGCTAATTGGGTGAAATAAAAGGATTAAATTACATATTCCATTATTCCATGAGGAAGTTTGAAAGATTGAAGAAAGTGGGCGGTTTTATTTAGAAACCACTTTCCCACTAATTTTATTGTGAAAGAAAGGTTTGAGTTTTTTTAGGAACGCATATTTTCCCAAAATATTGTATAGTGCCAATCAATGGCTATCGTGGAAAATAAAGTACAAGAAAAGGATATCCGGAGAACAAGTCAAGGGCATAAAGCAGTGAAAAATAGAAGAAATGGTTAGATGATGATTTCAGAAAAATAAAGACTTGGAAACCAAAAGAAATGAAGGTTCAAATGGACGGTTTAAGGGAAAAGGCATGAATCTCAACCTCAAGCGACAAAGAATGAATATTGCAGCATAAACAAGGTGGTTGTAATCTC
Source organism: Utricularia reniformis (assembly GCA_009725065.1). Classification (NCBI taxonomy): domain Eukaryota; kingdom Viridiplantae; phylum Streptophyta; class Magnoliopsida; order Lamiales; family Lentibulariaceae; genus Utricularia; species Utricularia reniformis. The sequence goes on from RWGZ01001591.1 coordinate 530,564, forward strand.
AAGAGGTTGCTGCAAGATGTCTACCAAAATTCAAATGTTCACTATCATCGTTGGAAAAAAAAACAAAAAAAAAATATTTGTCAATTTTTCCAACACTTCAACCTCTAGTAGATAGAAGAAATTTATGCCAAAAAAGTTTGTCGGCATTGCCCGACACTTCAACCTCAGTTTGTAGGCGGAAGAAATTTAAGCCAGGCTTTTTTTTTTAAGCTACAAATCTTCTTTTAACCTCTAGTTCGTAGGTTGAAAGAAACAAACAAAAACCTCTTTTTGACCTCAAGTTCGTAGGTTAAAAAGAACAAGACAAAAATTCTCTTAACCTCAAGTTGGTTAAAAGAACAAGACAATATCAAAACCAAAAACCAAAAAAAAACCAAAACCAAGTTTTACCGATGATACCAAAAAAGAAACGAACAATGATACAGATGATTTCGAATTGCAGCATTAAGGGGGAATGTTGAGATTAATGATGAATTATGTTGATAGACTTTACATATTGGGCTCCGGTTGAAGATTTAGTATTGAGCCATAACCAAATTATGTAGTATTTAAATGTTGTTATGCTGTTTAATATTGTATTAGGTTTTCTTTTCAATATCAAAAACATTCTTTGTTCTTCAAGTTTTTCTTTGAGAGTTGGTTCGAGGGTGTGGTCTCGTAGTCTTACATAGCTACGAGATCACCACCAAGATCGTTTATATATTTTAGTGTTATGATATCAATATTTCTCGTTTATATTTTGTTTTCAACATTTGCGGATCTATCCCAAATCGATGTTTCTAGTTCGTAAGCTATATAACTTCTTTCAATATACACTATAGAATAGACTGTCTTCTCTTTCTTCTTTCTTATATGTTCCAGGTTTAACATGCCCGATCCCCTGGCCCAACCTCTAGTTTTAGCATCACTAGTGGTCAAGGAAATATGATAAGCTGTGTATCAACCCCAAAGCCGATAGAAAGCGCTACCAATCTACCAAACTTCAAGGAGAGCTTTGGCTATAATGAGATCTCCTATAGTTAGCTATAACATTCACATGTTTCCTCAGGCTGCTTGAATTTTCGACAAAAAAACTATGTACTAAACATGTTGTGAGGGTTGTGCGTCCACATACCCTCGAAATTTCACATAATAATGAAGCAATCACTCATAACATGGAAAACAAACAAAACAGATTCTGTTAACTATGAGGCAGCCTGTCTAAGCTATACACCATATAACGTTTGGAAGTCCATATGTTCTCCAAAAATCATGAAACAAGTTTCACTGGAAAGCCAACTCAAACGGCTATAAATGATAAAGAGACATCAAACTCATCGGAGTACTCTATCATATCATACAATGTCAAACAACATACCCTTATCTGCCTTTGATTACATACTTTGATAAAAATAGCATATCTTTCAAACCAAAGCTCCTTTTCACATAACACAAAAATCTTGTAAAGCTAGACACAATATACCATCTATGAATGCAAGATAAACACACATATTTGCACTCAAACGATACCAGAAAAATTCAACATTTAAGTAAACCATACAGGATGATTTAGAAACTGCTTCTTTCTAAAAGTTCAATCATGCCGCATACCTTCGGATTTATTCTCTGTTTTTCACTCCCTGAGTTAGATTCAATACTCAGCTACGTACTCATGTTATCAAAACATCATAATTTAGCATCTAAGCAAAGAAAGTATCATTGTAAATATTTGTCTCTCAACCTGTCCCAATTTGTTTCTATTGTTGGTTGTTCTCGTTTTTGTTGTTTGTATCCGCGTTTTCTCTCCTCAAAACCACGTTCATGGCTATCCCAACCTCATTTTTATCTGATATAGCTGCTAAAACCACGTGGAGTTCAAAGATTTAAGTTATAAATTATCCAATCCCAACAAAACACTTCCTTCCATCATTTTGGTTCACTTTCTTCCCAACTTTGTGGCTGCTTCTGACTTCTCTTTTTAGAAGTCTCACGACTGTAGTGAGCTTATGAACTCCATGAATGTAATATTCTCTTTACTAATTCTCATTAATTTCATAAGCTTGTCACATTCTTCCATAGCATAGCGTTTCAATTTAAACTTGTTTGGCAGACTCATTGTGGATTTTTAAATTATTTCTCGTTTGTAAGATCTCATCAATATGCTATGATTTCATTTACTATTTTCACTGTTCGGTCATATTATTCATGTAATGTCTCTTTGAGTGCTCATTTTGTTTGCTTCCAAATTTGTCCCTAATGTAAGTTTTCATTATTTAGTCACCTACTTCAAATTGTACTTCAAGGAGGTCTCATATCTCTTGTGGAGAATGGCAAGTTACTAGTTTTCCGAACATCGTACATCACGAAGTATAGTCATTGCTTTGTATTGGAGTATCACATAATCTTCTTAAGTTTTTTTTCTTCTTCAGTTGGGGATTTGAGTTCCTATAGTTTCTTTCCCAATGGTTTACCACAACCCCTTCCACTTGAGTATTGTGGTAAGTTTTATTGACCATTAGAAGTAGTTGGCTCCTTCCAACAAGGGACGAGCTTGAACTATACATGCACTGGTCATATTCTATTTTATGTGAGTGTTGTCTTAGTAGTGGCTCCAATACCATGAAGAGTTTTTTTATATGATGGATTCAAGGTGGGCATGAGTGTAATAAACATGGATAAAAGCATAAAAGGTTACGTTTAAAACTCATTTTTTAAACGACTATGTATATTTCTAGTAGGACTCACAAAGTGAGTAGGTTATCTGAACTAGATACATTATGGATCTTCAAGTGGGAGATTGTTAAGTGTGGAGATCGACATTATTGTTAATAGGATACACTTGAATGACGATTGATACTTTTGTCGATCGAGCTTACTTAGAGAACGATCGGTGTTGACGTTGATCGGTCATGGTGACTGAGCATGAAATACTGAAGGTGACAAGGAACTGATACGAGAATATGAGATTAAGACAATCGGTCGAGGACCGAATTGGGGGATCGATCTAGGATGTGAGTCAATCATGATAAGAAAATAATCAAGGAAACAAGATAACTTCAAATATGATTTGATTCAGATAAATCCTATTTGTAATATAAATATAATATTAGAAATATTATATTTCGTAAATATTAGGGTCATGCCAGAAAACTTTGTATTCCTAGTTTTTCTCTTCGTGTGTGTGTGTTTATTCTTCTTCAAGTGATAGTGAATTTGAACGTTCCACCGGTTACATGGGTTTTCACGCATATAGGGTTTTCCGCATTAAACTTTTTATGTGGTTATTATTATTTTGATTTTATTCATGGGTTGTAAATTTTCTATCGATATTGTTCGCATACCTCACAACATTATGAAGAGAATAATTGCTCTATTTGATCTCCCATACCCAAAATGATGAATTATACCTAGAAATCACGACATATGCAAATAAGGAAGATAAAGATAGAACTTGGACCAAAGGAGGAAGTAAACAAACATGGGCCAATGGGAAAAATAAATGAATCCTTTGGGTTTAAGGGCCAACCCATCAAAGAAGCCAATGACCTTAATATCCCTCAACGGCTAGATTTCTCCTTCCACTCCAACGACTAGATTTCTCCTTTGTACTCAGATTCACATAAAGTATATGCAATCAATACATCCAAACACTTTTCTTCCAAAACCTCAAAACAAAAAACCAAAACCAAGCCAGATATCATTGCTTCATGTTTGTACACAAAGACCATGGTCGAGGCTACTAGATTGTTAGCTACAAATCTTCTTTCATGGTGACAATTGTGGGATACAAGAAACATCAATACAAGCAGCAACAACAAGACATTATGTAACTTACAAAACAAGCACTTTGCTTAAAATCATATTTTCTAGTGCATTTCAAGAAAAATGTCTTCTACTTCGCCACCTCCACCAACAATTGAAGGAAAAGATTATAGATTGTGTGCAAGTAAGATGCAAATATACCTTCAGAATCAAGATCTATGGGACCTCTTCCAAGAAAATATGCTTACCATTACTGAGAAAAATGATGGAATACCCACTGAAAACAGTAGAGTACGCAAGGAATTAAGGGTGCTGAACGTTCTAGCAAATGATGTGCTGAGGGATGCTTATTATCTAATTATAGACTGAAAAACACCGATGAAAGCATGTGAAATCTTGTCCAAAGCTTAAACTATCCCATCACACAAGATTGAACAAGAGATAACTTACCAATGGCGTCTACTTGATAATCTAGAACTCAGACCAGGTGAATCCATCTCAAATATGTCCGACACCTAAGTTAAACATACTCTTCTCCATGGACGTCGAATCCGAGTCGTACTCTCTCGAATACCAATTCTCCTCGGACACTTGTTGAACACAAATCTGTTTTTTATATTTAAATTTATTATTATTTATTTTAAAATAGTCATTATTTAAATTTATTATTATTTATATATATTAATATAATTCGTTAATGTTTAAAAAATAAGCGGTATATCAATATTATTGGGATAAAATATAGTCTATACCAACTATTTTGTCATTTTACCGGTTTTAAACATTAATTATCATAAATATATGTGGTCGTAATTTATTTTTTGTATAATATAATTAGATAAATCATAATTTTATTTATTGTTAATTATAAATCATGTTTACTACATACGTCTTTTTAAATTATAAATTTTAATTAAAATATAATTTATAATATTAGCGATTAAGACTCTTTAACAAATCTGAGTCCCTGTGGCGGTGTCCGTTTAACATAGTCCTACACCCTCAACAATATACTGAAACAACTGACAATTATTGAGCAAGCATGGAAAGAAATGAAGCAGCATCAAGGCACAACGAAAGAATATTCACGCAAAAAACTGAAAAACAAGGTTCTTACACACCATATCCCTATTGCAAGCAAAAAAATCATGTGGCTGTAAATTGTTTTTGACATTCCCGAAAAGACATGCACCTTCTGCAAAGAAAATGGACACATAGAAAGAGTATGTGTAAAGAAATCAGGAAATGGAGCTACTGAAATGTCATATACCAAGAAAATTGATCATGTAGAAACAACTTTGAGCGGTTTATCATTTATCACTAATGAAAGAGAAAATATTGGCATTTATTCCTTGTGTTGTGATACTCTATTGGCTTCCACAACAGATTTTTTTAAAAAAAGAAAAGAATTGCCAGACAGCGGATGTAGCAACCATATAACAAACAACTTCTCATTATTCACATGCTATAAACCAATATTTGGAAAAAAGATAGAGATGACTGATGGAAACTATCTAACAGTTCAAGGAATTGAACAAATTATACTCGAAACATAAGATTTTAACATACACATCAAAGAGGTGTATTATGCTCCAAGAGCCTCTCACAACCTTATGAGTGTAGGGAATCTCATGTAAAAACAACTCAATATTACATTTCATGAATGGAATTTGGAAGTAACAACATCGACTAGAAAAACAATATTGAAGATCCAAATGGAAAATAGGGTATTTCCATTCTAAAAAAAAAGTCAATAATCTTAAAAAACAATAAAATATGTATGCATGTCTGTTGCAAAACATCAAGTTTATGCCACAAGCGTCTTGGACATCACAACCTTCATTCTATTAAAAAATTAACAAAAAATCAGATTGTAGAAGGACTACATGAAATTAATGGCTCCCTAGGTTTTTGTAAGACATGTTAGGTTGGAAAGCTCAGCAAACATCCTTTCAACAGAAGTACCTGGAAAGCAAAACAAAAACTGAAATTAGTTCACAACGTTGTTTGTGCGCCAATTCAAACAACCCCCGACTGGTAACAAGTATTATTGTAATTTTTGTTGATGATTATAGCAAGTATTGTTGGATTTATTTCCATACTAACCGATCTAAAGTGCTAAGTTGTTTCACAAAATTTAAAGCCCCTTGTTAAGAACCAAAGCATTAAAAGAATCAAAAGTATAAGGACAGATAATGGAGGATAATACACATATGTGGAGCTGATTGATAATTGTAATCAAGAAGGCATTATAAATCAGTTTACAGTCCCAGGTACAACATAATAAAATGGAATAAGTAAGACAAGAAACCGAATTTTAATGGACATGATTAGATGCTTATTATATGAAAAGGAGGTACCGACAAAGTATTGGGGAGAAGCAACGAACACGACAATCTATCTATTAAACCGATTACCAACGCATGGCACAAAATCCAACAAAACTCTCTTTGAACTTTGGCATAGCATAATACCAAATGTGGAACACCTAAAAACCTTTGGAAGCTTATGCTATATTGCTATGTGCAAGCACCAAAAGAAAAAAGAAATAAGATTGACAAAAATGCAATGAAGGGGATACATATGGGATATGGTGATGTCACTAAATGATATAGAATTCTAAATTTAGAAGAAAATAAAGTTGTTCTAAGTCTGGATGTTGTCTTTGATGAGAATGAAAATCAGAATTGGAACAAAAGGGAATTATCAAGCGCTAAAGAGACATTAAATAGCAGAGGAACAATCTTCTCTATTTTTCCCACGCGGGAAACTGAGACTGAATTTCACCCCCGAAAATGTAAATGGAAGGGATGAGGAAAAAATTTAAAACTATTCAAAAATTGAAATAGACATTGAAACTCAAGAAGAGGCAAGAGAAAATATAAATCAAGAAGAGGAGAAAGATTATATGAGCTCAATATCAGATACAGTCACAAAATTCAACAGACATGAAAAAACTAATTCAAAATATCCCATAGAAATTGAACTCTTTGCAAGGCTACACTTAGAAGGAAGAGAAGAAACATATAAATATGAATCAAGCTCCACAAAAAGTCTTGATTCTTCTAAAGAAAATCAATGTCTTGAAGAAGAAAACACAATAATATGCTCATATGAAAGTTCAGAAAATGAAATTTCAGCAGACATGACAAGAGGGCAATGAGAAGTAAATCACGAAAAGTATAATAAATCAGAAGAAAAAATCACAATATTTCAATCATGTGAATACTCGGAAAATGAAACAACAAAATACAATGCAACTATAGTGGATATTGAACTGAAAACCCAAAAAGGCAGTGACTCCCCCAAAAAGCAAGCTTAAAAGAAGTCTATGAAAAATGTATGAGTGTAAAAAAATGAAACTATCACCAAATCACTTCAACATCCTGGATGGTTGCAAGCCATGAAAAATGAATGGGAAGTCATTGAAAAAACCAAACCTGGAGCTTAGTTGAAAGATATGAAAATAAAAAAAATAATAGGAGTTAAATGGATATTTAGGACAAAATAAAATTTGGATGTATTGTTAAACAAAATCAAAGCATGATTAGTTTCAAAAGGGTACTACCAACGAGTAGAACTAGACTGCAATGAAATGTTTGCCCCTATTGCAAAGATGTACACAATCAAGTTAATTATAGCAATAGCATCATGCAACGATCGGCAATTGTACCATTTAGATATGAAGTCAGCCTTTTTAAATGAAAATTTACAAGAGGATGTGTACATCAATCAATCATAAGATTTCATACAATGAGGACATGAAAACAAATTACTCATACTTCACAATATACTCTACACACTCAAGCAAGCTCCTAGAGAATAGTATATCTAAATAGACAATTATTTTCATAATCAAGGCTCCAAGAGAAGTAAAAATGATCCAACAATTTACATTCTAGATTCAAAAAAGTAAGGAAAGGTAATACTCTCTTTTTATGTGGGTGGCATCATGATCACATGCAATAATGAACAACTCATCATGCAACAAAAGGAACGATTAATGGAAACTTTTGAGATGTGAGACCTAGGAGAATTGAGGTAATTTTTGGAAATGGAAGTAATGCAAAATGATGAACACATCTTCTAGCTCAAACAAAATACTCAAATGATTTAATTACAAGGTACCAACCGGAGAAAGGAAAGCTTGAAGGAAACTTGATTATCTCATACCCACAAAATCTAGCAGAACTAAAAGTTTACAATAGCATTACAGGCTCTTGATGTACCTCTCAGCCACAAGACTTGATATCAAGTTCTCAGTAAGTCTTCTATCTAGGTTTATGGCTAAATCTCACCAAAATCATTAAAATGCAGCAATAAAAATACTTATGTTAAAAGTACACTAAACTTTGGATTAGTGTATAAAAATCTACTAACCTAATTATTGAGTGTTTTGTAGACAGTGATTATGTAGGGGACCCTTCAAACTATAAATCTACCACTGGATACATCTTCAAATTAGGAGGAATGGCTTTCTCTTGGAATAGCAGAAAGCAGGAAGTAGTGTCACAATCATCATTCGAAGTAGAGTACATAGCTACGGCAACTGCAGCCAACCATGTTGTATGGCTACTGAAAATTTTTGCAAATCTACACGTCAAGATAGATAAACTAGTCTCCATTAAAAAAAAATAAATAAACTAGTGGCACTCAAGATTGACAATAAATCGTCTATCTGCATGGCAAAAAAATTGATCTTGTTCGGACGATGCAAGCACATCAATGTCAAATTCCATGTGGTAAGGGACTATGTCGAAGAAAGACTGATAACTCTGGAACATATACTTTCAGATGAACAAGTTGATGATCCACTGACCAAATCACTGAATCCTAGATAATTCAACCTACTCAGTAAACTTATGGGATTACAAGAGAAACTAGAGACCCATGAGGATAATGAATCACCTCATCAAGGAGGAGTGCTAAATGTTGATGAGCTTCATTTGATCTCCCCTTCCTAAGATGATGAATTATGCTTAGAAATCACGAATGCAAATAAGAAAGGGGAATATAGAACTTGGACCAAAGGAGGAAGTAAACAAACTTGGGCTAATGAATGCTTTGGGCTTAAGGACGAACCCATCAAAGATACCCAACTTTAATCTTCCTCAATAGCTAGATTTCTCTATTCACTCGAACGACTAGTTGTATGTAATTCGTCTATAAAATGTACTCAGATTCACATAAAATATATGCAATCAATACATCCAAATACTTTTCTTTCAAAACCTCAAAACCAAAACCTTCAAGTTCGTACACAAAGACCAAGATGGAGGCTACTAGAACACTAGCTACAAGGCATCTTTCAGTTACATTGATTGGATATCATAGGCCTCCTGCGCATGTTTATGATTAAAATTTTCTATTTTTTGCAGTTAGTATCCTGAAAATTATTGATTTTATTACTACATGCTTGAAATGTTGTATCCATATAGAAGGAATTGAGATATCTAAACCCAGAATTGGAATCAAACTGAATCGAAAGCATAATGTAATTTTTTCTCAAAATTCACATAGTATATATACCGCATTTATGGGTTTTGTCCACTGGCAAGATCCTTAACCCCACATATAAGATTATATACTTATCTAACAAATTGAGATTTTTTATTAATACTTTTCTAACAAATTTGTTTCAGTGATTACATAGTAAGCTGTTCACTCTCTTGATAAATTAGTTGTTTCTTCCATGATAACACAGAGCGAATTTTGCTACTTGGTATTAAAAGCGTCGAAAACACAAGGTTAGAATCCTGAAATGTGAATGTGAAGCTGTGATTTAAAATAATGGTGGGAGCACTGCATATTTACTGCAGGATGCCGCGTTGCAGCCAGCTGGCCATTTAATGCTTTATGCACACAAACAGGTCCACTTTCTCTTCCTCGTTGCGCCACCCTATCTATAAATAATCGCCATCATCACTTCTCTGCTCCACGACAAAGTTCAAGATGAAGAGTAATCTCTTTCTGATATCTTTCCTTTTCTTCATCATTCTCAGCCATGGCTCCATTCAACCGGCTGCTTCCGTTCCTGGTAATTGACATGAGATTATGGAAATTTAAGTAAATTGAACAAGATCACATCAACTGACATGCTTTTTTGTAGTATCGTGCGGCGGCAGCTGCAGCGCGCGGTGTGCGCAGGCAGGTGTACTGGACCGGTGCCTGAAATACTGCGGAATTTGCTGTACTAAATGCGGGTGTGTGCCGTCGGGTACCTACGGAAATAAGCACCAGTGTCCTTGCTATAGAGATATGCGAAACTCAAAGGGCAAGGCTAAGTGCCCTTAGCTTAGATTACTTTCTGGCGATCAGATCTTGGGCTTTCTGTTTTAAGGTTACAAATAAGAGAGATGAAAGATGATTGTGTTATTTCTCCAAAAATATCGACAAGTGCATCCATCATATCACGTTCGTTTTTAAATTTTCTCTTCTCTATATAATTCTATTTATTCATTATTAATTTAATATTTAAATAAATTAACTTTAATGTCATCACCCTATTCTCGTCCCTGTATTGGGTTAGCTTGGAACAACTACTAATAAATTGCGATAAGGTGTGATGTGTTCGATTGTAGTGAAGTGAACGTATTTTTATAATAACGTGATTTTTAATACTGTTTGGTAAAAAACAGTAGTATAGTGAACGTCAATTTGGTAAAATTATATATTTACCATTAACCTAAAACAAATATAATGTACTTCAATTAATGGATTAATACATTTAGATAATATTTATAAAAATACATATTTATTCTTAAATATTTAAAATCAAATTTAATAACAATAATTTACATTTACTATTGCAAAATAATTATCTAAGATATAATATAAAAATTAATGGAAAATATATCTACAATTTTTAATATAAGTCAATACAAACATTACCAAATTTAGGTTTACGTTCGATGAAATTTAATAATGTTATATCAAAATTAATGGAAAAGTTACCTATAATTCAAGACAAACATTACAAAAATTAGATTTATCTTCGACATTTAACGGAGCGAGATGCAATAATGACATTAGCAATCTAATCTTTGATAGCGTTCATAGTTATATCATTGTATAATTCATCATTTATATAATCTGATTATTGCACCGACATAAATGAATTTATTTTATTCACAATTGCTTCATGATCTGGATTGTCTTTATCTATCTGACGGATGAAATTATGGATAGACATCGTTGCTGGCACAAGTGCAACTTGAGTTTTAATATATGTTCGTCTTCTAATGGACGTAAGACCATTAAACTTCACTTTCCATATTCCTATAATACGCTCAGCAATTGAACGTAACCTAGAGTGTCGGTGGTTAAATACTTCATTAAGTTTGTGATAATTATGGATATCGAATTGTGCAAGATGGTAACACATCCCTCTATAAGAAGCTAGAAATCCAGATATATTTGGATACCCGGAATCGACCAAATAATATTTTCTTGTTACAAATCAATAATTTTTGCACTTATACTAGTAAATAAACATTTATTTTGAAAGTGAAAGTTACCTAGAATCGTGTTGTGAACGTGGCATTGGAAACATAATTCTACGATCGCGTATAGCCTTACGTAGTATCCTAGAATCGTGTTGTAACCTTCAGCGCCTGTTAGACAATATGTTATGTTAAACTCAAAGTCACAATTAACCATTATATTTTGGGATGGTTTCTCATCTCATCCTATCCAATGACGTTTCTTATAATCTGGTATAAAAATAAGTATGTGTGTGCCGTTGATGCACCCAATGCAATCATATAATTGCTTACTAAGTTAAGAAATATATAGAATAATTACGATTTAAAGAGCCGAAAATACCTTAAAAAATTGGCAAGTCATAGGATCATGCTCGATTCTAGGAGGTGGCAGCATAAGATCAAGGTATTGTTGTATCCAATCACATGACATTTCAACGCATGCTCGGATGACATGGTGAAGTGATCGAGGAATTGTGTATGTTGACCGTTGAAAATCAACAGTTACCGAACCACATCGAGGTAAACCTAATCCATTAATCATCATGAAAATACCTACTTGCTTTTGAATAGAGCAACTACCAATACGACAAAAACCATAACGATCACCAAGTAGAATGCATAGTCTATGAAAGACATTTTGCCTCATTCGAAATATGTGTAGACAGTCTCTTCAATGTCCATCTAGTATGTATTTCTACCATTGTGTCACGCTATAGTCTCGTTTATTTTGTGGGATTGAAGAACTCACCATAACATATTTGGAATGTAGCGCCACTTCATACAAGCTATGTCCGATAACCATCCCGATTTTATTTAAAATTTTATTTCTCTCTAAATCAGTCAGATCACTCCAATTTAACATAATACATGTACAAAATAAATAATACGAGTATAAAGTAAGCTTCTAAGTACTAAGAAAAGGATTCTCATAAAATGCAATATGGAAACTAAACAAATCCACAATTAAACTCATAGCATCTTTCAACCAAAAAATGAAAATCAAAAAATTTAATTATGTCTATCACATCTAGTAAGGGCATGCATCACGAAATCAAACTTCTCCTCATCTGTAGTCATACCGAGAAAACAAATTTTATTTAACATGTTTTCGAAAAGCATGATAACATTGTAATAAAACTCACTGTCATGCATTACACCAAGAAGTTCACGCAACACTTTCAAACAACGATCAATCCGTGATGCTTCAAAGTCAGTTGAAGAGAGTTTGTGTAAAGAGAAAGCGAGATTATTCATTGAATCTGTGTTATCCACATTTCTCTTTCGTTTCTTTTGTTCTCTCTATCCTTTCCCAACCCTAGAGGACTCTACAATGGGAGAACTATCATTGTCATCTCCAAATAAGGGTGGAGCATATTAACTCTCTTGGTTCGGGGTCATCCTAGAATCAAATTCATGTTCTTCTTTTAAATTTTGGTTCTCAAAATCTGTATTATCAAAACTTTGCGTTTCTGGCATAGTAAGGCACAGATCCGTACTAGCAGGAGTGAACATATGTTTATCAGTTGCCACAATACCAGTGAATATTATTCTTTGGTCATCACCTCCGGCTAGTCCAAAAGTCTTGAACTTAATATATCTATTATCTTCCTACACAATAAGAGAACAAAATATTAGTTTTCATATTTTATGCAATAAAAAAAATCACAAATTTAATTACCTTTAATGCTTATGTCCACCAGTTTTCATCAATTGTAATACTCACTGTTACTTTAGAGACACCTAAGTCTGATGCTGAAGTCTTCAATTTCAACCAAACAACCCATTCTGTTTTCAAATAATCCCACTTATTTTTTAGTTAGTGTGTTGAGTAAGTTCTATCCGTTGCCTCAGTGAATTTAGTTATCACATTTTACCAACCAACTTTATTTAATTAAGTGCATGGTCTATTATCCTTAATTACTTCTTGTATACATAATCTAACAAAACCTCAACCAAAAGTCTATCCCAGTACGTTGGTGTTCTAGAATCATATTTTGTGATTTTGTCATAACTAATTATAAAGTAATTCAACACATCATTAACAAATAAAGGAAATACTATGAGAACGATAACAAATGGAGAAAATACAGTGATGCTAATATAGTTGTGAAGTTTAAACCGAGAAGGAGAACGCTCCATTGTGCTTAATGCAATAACATAAAAATGGGTGTTTACAACAATTCAGAAGAACGTTCATGGTGTTTAGTGCTATAAAAAAATATTATTATAATATGATGAGTAAGAAGAACTGAAGGCTCAAATGATATTTATAAAATAGAACTTCAAGTACATATAGAAACACTTCACATAATTCTGATGACATTGTTTTCTAGTATATGTAAGACTAACTGCTACTTAAGCACACTTCACAAAAATTAGCAGAACATTAAAAAATTCAAAAATGTGCAAAGTGTTTGACTAAACTTACTCTTCAATAATGTAACAAGACATTTAAAATTCAGATGCTAACGTTGGCACATCACCCAGAAAAAAATAGAAACATTAAAAAAAAGAGATAAATTTAACAATATTGGGAACATAATTCATGGAGAGAATGAAAACTTAAGCAACCAAATGTACTTTTTGAAACACAATTAACTCGTTGTAGGAGAATGAATATTCAGCGGATTGACACACAATCCATATGAGAGTTTGCAATTAAAATATTGATAACCAATAATATTAACAAAACTCAACAATATGCATCTATAAAGTCTACAACAACACACCATTAACAAAAAATGAATGCTAAATTAAGGTATCAAAACTCTTACATAGTTTAGATAAAATTTAAATACAACAATTGAAGCAAACTAAGTTAAAGTAATTTTCCAGAGAAATAATGTCATAAAAATCACCTTTTTGTGTGAATACTTGGCTTCCTCAAACTTTTTGTTGAGTAAATCTTGCTTTTCTGTGCTTGATGTGACTCCAACTCTAGAAAAACTTTCGTTCGATGGCAATAGAGAGAATCGAAGGCAACCCTAGGTATCTGAAAAATGAAGACGCAAGCCGTGAGTTTTTCAGTTAAGGTGAGAAGAATATTTTTGTAATTTCGTCAATCACGTATGCACCGCAGCCGCTAAAACCAGCTACCACTCCACCATTATTTTTTTAGGTTCATCTCACCGTGATACGACCTATGTTTGGTTTATGTTCAAAATATCACCGTGTCTTCACAACACTGACTTTTTAAGCACAAAACAAACAAAAACATTATATTTTATTATATTGCTTTTCTACTTTATTAAAGTATTAAAACATAAATAATTTCTAATTAGAAAACTTGTATTCATAAACGTATACACAACAAAGAGGAATGAAAGGTGCAAAGTCAAATTATCCATACATAATCAAATTAACACATGCCCAGAAAATTTGTCCATAGATGTTCGACCAAAACATTTTTAAGATGACAATGAATTCTAAAATCTCTTGAACTCACAAGCAATGTGAGGTATGATGAAATGATACATTGTTGTGTGAATGATGGTCGGGTAGCACTTTAGTGTCCTCGGCTTGCTTGGATATGTTTGAATCTTGAGTTAGAATGCGACCTATATCTTCAAGAATCATATTATGCAGGATAATGCAAGCGTACATGATATCCACCCAAGCTTGTTTATCCCATACACGACTAGGTGAAGTGAGAATACCAAATCTAGTTTGTAGTACATCAAAAGTTCGTTCCACATCCTTTCATGCACTCTTGTGATGGACAGCAAAGAATCATGTTTTCTCTATTTGAGGTAAAGTAATCAATTTTACAAACACAAATCATTCTAGATATATCCATTCGGCATAGTAGTAACTCATGTTGTTTGTATTACCATTTACTGTAAAATAAACTTTCGGAGCAACGCTTTTGTGTATGTCATCAAGTAATGTTGATTGGCTAAGAACGTTAAGGTCACCTTTCGCTATGGGTGTCCCAAAAAAAGAATGTCATATCTAAATCTGTAAAAAAATTGCTTCTAGAACTTAAGCTGTGTAACCTTTATCACCTATCACATATTGACCCTACCAAGTTACACGACAATTTTCCATCTCTAATGCATACAATCAATATTTCCATACATACTAGGAAATCATTGCTCTTCACCCCAAGCAAGCAAGAACTTCATCTTCTGTCGAACGTCTCATGTATCTTAGAAATGAGATACATATAGCCTACATAAAAGACGTGGACATTGTGATGAATTGTAGTATTCATCATAAAAATTGACACAACACCCGTATGCCAACATTCACATCGTTGTCATGCATTTTTGTAGATTTGAAAGAAATGAAAGACTAGATGTGTCTTTCAAGAAAATAGGGATTTGCCTCTTGAACAGAAGAAATTATGCACTCAAACAATGAACGAGACATTCAGAATCGGTGCTCAAATTGCTCAAGTGTTTACATTGGGCTAACCTTGAAATAACGAGATACTAGTATAGCGTGTTCAATCTCGCTCATCTACTTGGCTCTTTTGGAATCTAGACCTCATTTTTCTATGTGGTGATTCCTATGATAGCCCATCTTCTAGGTGATATCAATAGCAGGTGTACTGAATTGCAATATTTGAGACAAAATCTTAAAGCTAGGTAGCCCTATGGAGACATCTAAATAATCATTATTTATTGATATGAATTTCAAACATATAGTCCCCCTTAAATAATAATAGACAAAGATAGTTAGTTTGAGTAAAGAAGTTTGAATGGTAAATGAATGGGGTGGTTATTGGGGTTTAGATATTGTAACTATAACAAATACCGACGAAATATAGTAACTATATCAAATATCATCAAAATACATCAACTATAACAAATAGGGCGACTGTCATATTTAGCCATCATTATTTCATAGTTTTGACAAATTTAGTCCTTGTGGTTTGCTAATTTTGGAAATTGAAGTCCCCAAAGATTTAGCATGGCAAAACATGTTTCATAATTTAAGCAATTTGGCAAAATCTATCCTCCAATATTTGTGTGTGTGGCGTAATTAGTCCCCATAGTTATTTAATTGTGACAATTGAGATCCACAAAGTTTAAATAGTCAATTTCAGTCCCTTAATTTTGGTATATTTGGCAAATTCAGTCCCAAAAATTGAGTTGACAAATTAAGTCTACGGAGCGTGCAATTAGTATATGTAATCGCCACCGTTCGATATAATAATTAGTATTCATCGTCGCGCCACTGTGTGGTATACAAAATGTGTCGTTATATCGATCCTTTTAGAACAAAAATTCCGGATTTTCGTGAAAATTAGATAAGTTTTCTTGCATGTTTCTATTCAAACCGGTAAATATGTCAAAACCGGCATGATTTTCAATTTTTAACCCTAACGGTGTTAAAATTGGTCGGTGACTAATTTTGCCAAAATTTACGAACTTTGAGGACTGATTTTGCTAGTATGTGTAAACTGTGAGGACCGATATTGTTCTTCTCAAGCTTTGAGGACCTATTACACTACTTTGGGAATTAAATTAGTCACATTTTACAAATTTAGATGATCAAATTTGACAAAAGATATAAAATATGGGGATTAAATTTGCCATTTCAAAATATAAGGACCAAATTTGCCAAAATTAGTAAGCTATAGAGACTAAAGTAGTCATTTTCTCATAATAACAAATATTGACGAAATACATCGTTGATGAAATAACAATAACAATTATCGACGAAATACATCGTTGATGAAATAACTATAACAATTATCGACGAAATACATCGTTGATGAAATAACTATAATAAATATCGATGAAATACATCGTTGATGAAATAACTATATCCAGTGTAAACGAAATACATCGTGGATGAAATAACTATAACAACTATAATGAATGTTATAAGGTTCAAATTAACAAAGTTAAGTATTTCGAATAGATTAAATCAATAAAAATGTATTAAATCTAATGAAAAATTAAATTGTATATTATTGCGACATGTAACCTGTTGGAATGCATGTAAATGTGTTAGTTTGAGAATTAGAAAAAAATATGGGTTAATTTGGTAATGGCACAATGTGTATAAATGATGATTCAAAATAATTGGATAAAATGACCAAAAGAAAGGCTTACCGTTTGCAAGTAAAAAAATGGTAGTAAGCTCGCCGGTTTTTGCGTGAAAGGTTAGAGAGAAATTGCTGAGAATTGCCTAAGGATTTTCAGAAAATCGCCTTGGTTAAGAGGTATTGTGCGTGCATGCGCAAAAAATGAAGGATGCCGACTTTTATTTTGACAAAAGGGGTCTAGATTGTGACTCGTGTTTGTTAAAGATCGCACCGTTTTGTATTCCACATGTGAATCGAGGTGATTTTATGATTTCCTCGATTTGTGGATAATTTGGAGAAACACGTGCCCACTTAGGTGAAATTTAGAACATCACACAACGACCCACATCTATTTCTTACATTGATGACAGGAAAGAGTTGGGTAGCTTATGTTAACTCATAGATCAATGGATAAATGCATATTATACCCCATTTTTTTCACCAGACTTGTTTTTTACGTTACATCGTAATTTCTAGTTGTGAAAACGTATTTCTCAACTATTAATTGCGAAAACTGAACAATATCAGTTTTCTCAGTTTCTTATTGTGAAAACTGAGCAGAAATCTAACAAAAAACTGATACCTTGACTTAATTGAGAAATATTCTTGCTTCAATCTTTTTCTAGGGACATGGATGAAGAAGAATCCAAAGTTACCAACAAGAAATACAAAGCTGATCAAATGGAATGACATGAAATTATTTTGGGTGACTCCGATTTGATCTTAAGTCATAAGGAATATGAGAATTTTGATATAATGGATATTTTTAAAGAAACAGATAGGAGGTCACATAAACAACAACAATATGAAAACTCCTCTAGCATAAATGAAAGAGAAAGTGGCAGTGGATTCAGTCTCAAAAGGTAGCTAGAGATGAGAAGGATTCTTCATTTCAGGAGCTCAGGGATAAGATAAGAGAAGTTGTTCGTAATAAGTTATCTTGAGAACTTGAGAAACATCTCTTAGAACCCAAACTTTTGGATGCTTTTAGAACTGCTTTGGCTGGATTTTCAATTGAGAATATGAAGCACAATGTTTTCTATGAAAGGTTTAAGATATTTTCTACATAAACGAAAGGTTCCTGAAAGTTTGACAAAGAGAATATATGGAATGGGAGAAAGAGAAAACTGACAACCCCAGATTTCACAATTAGAAACTGAGAAAACTGATATTCTTCATTTTTCACAATTATTAGTTGATAAATACGTTTTCGTAACTAGTAATTGTGATGTAATGAAAAAACATGTTTGGCGAAAAAAATAAGGTATAACCTGCATTTACCCCATAGATCAATAGTAGTGATTCGTATAATATGTGGAGGGTTCGTGTTCCCTCGGTATATGGTAGGTTGAACGGTGAATGAGATTGGCAATGATAATCAAAATATGTCGATCATCAAATAAATGATGTATGTCGATAGAATGATAGGTGGTCCAAATATACTACATAAAGGGTTGATTTTTGGAGTAGATGGTGGGTTGTAGTAATAAGGGTTGCACCTACTTAAAACGCGGCATCGGCGAAACTTTTGTGAATGTAAAAGTCGTATTATTAGACTCGAGAAATAGTATCAAGATATTGATAATGATCTTCTCAATAAAATAATGGTCTCCCCTACATAAAAGAAGAATTGGAAGAGAAAGATAGACCATGAAATGTAGAAAAAATAATCTTTTGTATACTTCTCTTAGTGAATTCACCTGGAGTTTGTATCCCGTTGGGATTTTCTCCCGTACATCGGATATCCCACATTAAAATACGGTGTTTTCCAGATGGCTAACGATTACCAACGGTTTATGCAAAGCAAATAAAAGTAATCTTACAGATGAAACATTTTTACCTTATAAAAGTAGATAAATGACACCTTAAGTTTAAAATAATGTAAACATGATTTTAAAAAGTTTGAAATTAGACATTCAGGAGCAAAAGTTTCACAATCGTTAAACAATGATCCTCGTGTACATTAGCGTTTTCCGTTTAATTTCGCGTGAGAGTTTTGACGATTTAATATGTTATTTTTTTCCTTTTTTAAAATTTTGGAAACATGATATTACACATTTTAAGGTCGAGAATATACAAAGAGGGCGTTTAAACATTAACGGAAGTAGGGCCAACTTCAAATATGTAATTATAAACATAGAGTAAATAACATTCACAAATTTTAATTTTCATGTATCAAATACTAGCTTCACTGTTTTATTATATAATATTTGAATATGATTGACTCACTATCGGCTCGGTTTATTCGAAAGTTAAGTTAAAGGTTCGATTTATATGAATATGATCTCGAACCGAGATTGGTCCAAATTGAAAAAATCAAACTCGAATTCGAGCATTGAGTGACTCAATTCGAAAGTTTGTAACTCTATATATAACCAATGTTTTCATACTGGCCTGATATACTGGCTAGTACAAAATATTTTTTTTACTTTTTTCGGGTAGACCTAGAAACTCGGTATCGAACGATACGGTTGAAATACCATAGCCAACCGATTTTCATCGTTTCGGCCGATATGAAAACATTACATATAACAATCAACTCGAGGGTGTTAGTTTGTTTTGGCAATTAAAATGTTAAGATAAAGAATAGATCAATATTTTTATATAAATAAATATGAATGGAAATATTGATTAATATATAGTAATATTAAATTTTTATTTAGGAAAATTGTAACCCAAAAGTTTGATAGTTTTAGTAAAATTGATGTTCAGTCTTTAATTAATAGGATAATTTAATTTCCAAAAACTTTAATTTTGATCAAATTGGTTTCAAATCTTTAATTAAAATGCAGCTAAAGTCTCAAAATTCTGCCATTTTGGCAACATTAGTTATCAAATTTTGTAAAATTTGGTAAATGTGATCACAAAGTACAAAACATATTCCCAATTTTTGATTTTTTTCTAAAATTCAATTATTACAAATGAAAAAATTATAAACGAACTGTATCATATACTTAAGTTTGAGAATTTGTTTTGTAAATATACAAAATATACGATCTAATTTATCATAATATAGGGATTTTAATTACAATACTAATTAAATTTTGAGAATTAAAATTATGAAATGACAATGAAATTTGGGGTTTATGTTTGCAATCTATGTTTTCAAACCGGTATGTATTATCGAACTGGAAAATATACAGTTCACTAAAAATCAATTCGAACCAAAAAAATAAAAAAGATTTTTTCTTAAATACATCAAATAAATCTAGTAAAAAATTCTATCAAATATCTGAATCATCATCCAGATGTAGTTGGATCATCTTACCCAAGCAATTCCAACTCAATGAATTTCAAAGTCATTCTCAACTTGATTCATTCCCGTAAAATCCGAGCCCTAGATTTGAAGAGGTATTGAGTAGGTATTCCCTGCTTTAATTCTTACTGTCTATTTATCTTCCTAGAGAACAGAAAAACAAATTGTTAATTTGATGCTGAACAATTTGGCTCATTACCATCAGTTATCAAGTGACAACAAACCTAATGTTGCACATGTTGAAGAATATGAATTATTGGAGAAATAAGGTTGGAATGGAGCGATAAGGATGGAATAATTCTAGAAACTCTCAAACACAAAATGAGAGAAGTGGTCAGAGGCTCTAGTCAACCAATCTCTCTAAATTGATAAACTTTCCCACATAGCTTGCTACACATATGGAAGGGAGGCAATCAAGGCATACATTTAGGATCTTCAACAAACTTTCTGTATTATTTATTCTGTTGTCATTTGTAACACAACTACGTTGAATGCAATATTCTTTAGCCTTCACTGCCGAGATTCTCTTTTTTTTCATGGTATCGGAGCTGCCGGCCAACCATTCTAGGTCGTGATTTTTTTTCCTCGTGACCTACTTTTCCATTCTATCCATTCCTCGGCTGAAATGGCTTCCATTGCAACCAACCTCAACGTCGGAAACTTCATCAGCATCAAGTTGACCTCCACCAATTTTCCACAATGGTCTGAAATGGNCTTTGTGAGAGAGAGGGTAGCTTTGGGTTATCTGATCACTCAGCACACTCCTACTCAACACCAGCTAGCTGACTTGTTCACCAAAAGAATGACCTGCCACCAGCTAGCTTACTTCAAAAGCAAACTCTGCCTCAAGACCCAGCAAAGTTTGAGAGAGGGTGTTGAAAAATATGAATTATTGGAGAAATAAGGTTGGAATGGAGCGATAAGGATGGAATAATTCTAGAAACTCTCAAACACAAAATGAGAGAAGTGGTCAGAGGCTCTAGTCAACCAATCTCTCTAAATTGATAAACTTTCCCACATAGCTTGCTACACATATGGAAGGGAGGCAATCAAGGCATACATTTAGGATCTTCAACAAACTTTCTGTATTATTTATTCTGTTGTCATTTGTAACACAACTACGTTGAATGCAATATTCTTTAGCCTTCACTGCCGAGATTCTCTTTTTTTTCAGCACATTAAGCATCATAGTCGTAAACAACTCGAAAATCAAGTATTGGAAGAACTCATACTTATATATTCATTTACCCAAAACTTTAGAAGAATAAAATGACAAATGTACCGGAAGAACACATACTTCAATTCAAGAACTACTATGTGCGGCTACGGGTCCTACTTGATGCTGGAACAAGACAAGAGTCATCACTCATGGCCTCACAAGGCTTCCCTATTGCAAAGTCATTGCAAGATTGGGAGGATAAGATGTCCGCGTGAAAGAAAAACACAAAATTAGAAAACCTAGAAACTTACAAAATAACACAATTGAGGTTGAACCCAACCATAAAAAAATCTGTTCACGGTCGAATCGGTTGAACCGACCAGTTCGACTGCTCGACTGCAGTTTGAAAACATATTTTATAATTCACCATTTGTATTTATCTTAATTGGGCTTGGCCCAGCCCATCCCATCCAGATTGCTTCTTCCGTCCACGTCGTGTTGGTCGGTCAAAATACGATACGTGTCACTAGGACAAGATGCGTGCCGCATGCATGCGATTATTAAATATTATTCTTTGTTGTCTCGAATAAGACAAAGGGAAGTGGTCTGGACAGTTCCGTGTAATCCAGATGATTAATATATTGGTTGGATTTGCACTTGTCTTATATTATACGCATTCATTTCATTACACTTTCATTATATGAACTGCTCATGTCATATTTTACGTATTAAATTTATTACATTTTGAATACACTATCTAAGCAAATTACTATTTTGAGCCCCATTTGGTCTTCCGAAGTAATTTAGAAAAGTTAAATATACAATTGTAAATAATTAATATCGAAAGATGACAAAATAAGGGTAAATAAAAAAATCAAAGCATTTTAATAATGTGAAAAGGTTTTAAAGGGGGGAAAAGGGCAAGTAAAATACAACTTGAGAATTTCTCAAGGAAAGAAAAGCAGACCGACCCATGTTACCTGTTAGAACTGGATGCTTGAAATAAGGCACGGTGTCTCATACTACATATTTGGTGTTACGTATAGGGATAGAAAAATGGGTTCAAAATGATTCAGCAAAATGTTACAGCCTAATCCCATTTATGGAAAGGAAAACTACATATTTTAATAAAACATATTCTCCTGCAATTCACTCACACGCGCCGCTCCGGCGACCACTTAGGCAACGAAGGGCTGAGGTGGGTAGACACCACACGTGCGTCGAGCAGCTCGAGAATTGGAGCAAATGTTACACATCTTGGCACCTTATACTGATTAATCGACGCGCCTCTAGATATGGCGTAATCCATAAGCTCCTCGAACGTGCCGCTTCTCACGACGCGAATCTCCAGTGGCCCAATTGACCCGTCCGCGACACGGCACTGACGGTAAACTGAGTTCAGTGACTCTTCCATGGCTAAGCAGCATTTCTCAAGAACGTTAATAGTTGGGAAGATTGATGAATCCTTTACAAGAAGTTCCCAGTATATGACGTAGTGACCAGGGATAGTTTTGGTGTCAGCGTAACTGGTGTACTCCGCCACGGTGGTGTTTGATTCCTTGAGAAAAAGTGAAGCTTTATCGACGGCGGATTGGAGTTCAGCTTCGTCGGTTTTGTCTGCGTCAATGCTTAAGAGGACGTTCTTTCGCCGGACGAATTGGAATTGCGGCGCGGAATTATGGAATCCGGTTACTCGGAGAATATCACCGACTCTGTATCGGTAAAGGCCAGCATATGTTGTAACGATGAGCTCATACTCTTTACCGATCTCGACGTCAGCGAGGTCGACGAGGTGCGGCGGCGCGTTGGAGTTACCGTCATGTGGGAGGAACTCGAAGTAAGCCATGTTTGGCATAATGGTGTAAGAGACGTCAGAGGGGTTGCACATGGGATTAAGATTAAGGCCAAAATAGCATTCAGAGGAGGCGTACATCGTGCAAGCTTTAGGTAATCCGCCGCTGTAGTAATCCAGAGTTGGGATATACTGAGCCATAGCGCCGGTGACGATAACATCAAGATATTTCGTATTTGGCCAGATTCTAGTAATGATTCCTTCCCAGTTATCCAAGGAGCATTCTCTGATAATTACATCTGCAAGTTCTGGATCAGGTCGAAGAAGACTGTTCATGCATTCACGGATGGATTTGTCTGTTATTTGTGTGCAGAGAGAGCCAGTTCTTATATCTTGGGTAAGTTGCGGCCAATTAAGCTGGAGGAACCGTATAGCTCGGAGGAGACCGGAGGCAAAGACGGCTCCGACGCGGAGGACTCTGTTTCTCTCGTAGAGACCACAGAGCATTTGAGTATACATACTTTGGAAAGAGTCCGGACAGAGGATGGCCTCTGTTGGGCTGGTGTAAACGTTGTACGGGTCATACTGCCGGTTCTTAAAATGGTCGCTTTTATAGTAGCTGGTGAGAACTGGTCGAGCAAGAAGGCCACTCGGAGTTCTGGTTTCAGACTTTATGAACAGAAAGTAAAGCCCCTTTCCTTTGTCAAGTCCTTTGACGTGCCTGTTCCATTAAGAACATGCATCAATTAGGTTAGAAAATTTCCATTATCCAAATTTAATTTAGACTCACAAATTCATCACTGGTTGAAGAAGACTGTAAAGAAGTTGCCGACGGTCGAGTTCTTCTTTGATCGTCGGCATCAGTTTCCTCTCACCGGCGGAAGTTCCAGAACTGGATCAAAATCACCAAAATAAATACTACTACTCAATTGCCTTGAACAAGTGAAAGATTAAATACCTCGTGAGGAATTCCGAAATTGG
Source organism: Utricularia reniformis (assembly GCA_009725065.1). NCBI lineage: Eukaryota > Viridiplantae > Streptophyta > Magnoliopsida > Lamiales > Lentibulariaceae > Utricularia > Utricularia reniformis. Next base: position 555,014 of record RWGZ01001591.1, read on the forward strand.
ATGTGAAGTCAGAATCGGAGATCGATCTCCATTGGCGATTCTCTGAATCAAAGGCTGCAGATCTTCGTAATTAACCATCGGAATTTTCGATTTAAATGTATCACGATCAACAGCGCCGTTCAGGCAGAATCTCCGGAGATACTCCGTCTCCACATTTTGAGCCAGAATTCGCGCCAAAACCTTCTGTTGAACAGCATCGGTATTTCGAGTCAAATCCTCAATCAGCTTAAATGCTTTCGCGTCCTTCTCGCAGGCAGGAGAACCAAACGTAGACGACGATAAAATGGATTCAACAGCCATAGTTGCAGAGAAGACGTTGGAAAATGTAGTCGAACTTTGGATGTGAAGAAGGAGTTCACGTTTGGCGTATATATATATACGTGGATGAGCGGAGGGTGAAACGGGCGCGACAAATATGCAACCTCACGTGGTGCGTCATGGTGGGGACCAGTTAGAAGGAAAGCAAACACAAGACGGGAGAAAAATAGTTGATGAACCAATAGGGTAGTCTTGTAAATACAAGATGTATGGCTAAAAGGGGACAAGGTGGGGTCCAGACAACTCTGCTCCGCCACGAATCCGGGCGACCTGTGGGGCCCTTCAGTACACGTAATCACCATGGGCCGCCCGGTCCGGCCCTTTTCCACTGATCGAGACTCGTATCCCGCCTATGGTTTCAAATTGGCGGTGTAAACGTTTATTCTAATCGGTCTTATTGAATCAATATTTTTTATTTATATATTAAGATAATTTTAATTATTTAAAATTCATTTCAGTTTACGTAATGTTTTATGAGTTCTTCAATTCCATCTATAAATCAATTTGAAATATAGTCTTCAGGCCGGGGCCCCCATCAGGCTTTTCATGCTACATCTCTTTATTTTAACTAGTTTATCTTGAACTCGGGATTTCACTTATTTGAATTCGTTATTTCAAAAGAATTGGATTTTGGACATATTTTTTACTCTTAAATAAATAATTTTTTTATCAAATAAATAATTCAATTAAATTTGCATCATTTATTTTTTTTCGGGTTTAATTCAATTTTCGTCCCTCAATTTACACGTGTTATCAAGTTTAGTCCTCCAATTTTGAAAAATACATTTTTAGTCACTCAATTTATAAAAATTTATCAATTTTCGTACAAATGTCCAAAATACCATTCGGTCAATTCTAATTTATTTGGGCAGCCAAACCCTAACTTTCCTTCACAAATTTGAATCAAATTCTCTCCACAACTCACGCATCAGTCATCAAGTAGAAGCACGGAGGCACCAAATTGTGCTACTTGTATCTTTTATCGGAATAGTTGTTCACCTTCTTGATTAGGAACAAATATCGGTCATTTTTAACTCAAAAATTGTGTAAAGAATAACTTCATATATTCTGCAAGTTGGGTGGATGAGGGTGAGGTACATGTGGGGAATCTGTATTTGTTATCCTTATAAGTTCATATTTTTTATTTCATTCTCTTACAAATTATATTAAATCTAATATTCTCATTTTCGGTACATATAGCATTGTCATATAGTGTTTAATAGTTCATTTTATGGTGTATATAATTGAGTATTTTAGGAGGTAAATTCTTGTAATATCATTTTCATTCCTTTTATTGTCCAATATAATGCCCACAATTTTAAGGTTCCAGTTTTAATCAAATACAAGATTGAATTGATTTAAATATATATATATATATATATATCATTAGACAATTTAAATATAATTTCTTCGATTGAGTTAATTATGTCTTTTTTTCATTATCTAAGTCAATTTCATGTTCCATCACCATGTTATATGTTGAGGAGTCAGGGAAACGAAATCGTATTGTGCAAAAGTCATAACGTTCCAATAGACATGGTGGATGAATTGAGTGATGAATTTGAAGAGCACACTGATGATGAGTTGAGTGATAATGACTACAAAATATCAGAAGATGAAATTGATGCTGTTAAAGCAGGTGTCGAACTTATTTTTGAGTATGAAAATATTATGTCATCTTCATTCGAACCGGAAAACATTGATGAGAGTCTTATGCCTCACATTGATATGCATGATGATGAAGATGATTGTGCAAGTAGCGAAGAAGAGTTGAGAAGCCCATATACATTAGATGAAAAGCAAGGAAATGACGGTGTGTTGTTTAATCCTAAACTATCATGGAGAGATGTAGAGATGAAGCATGGGCTACAGTTTAGGGATAAAAATAAAGCAAATAAGGCTATTAGTAGGTTCTGCAATCGTCGAAGACAAGTAATTGCTTTTGTGAAAAATGATAAAACAAAGTGATGAGATCATCGGAACCCGATGCCTCGAACAGGGTCAGGTCCAGCCTTGACCATGACAGCCCAAAAAACGCAAGACGAACTTGGAGGCCCGGATCCAGCCCACGATTAGTAAAGGGCCCATTTATACCACTTGGCCCGATCGATCGCATCTGGCGATCGGTCCCGAAGTGTGGGGCCCAGCTCCCCACGTGTGCCCAGACCGATCGGTCCACTTCTAGCAGGCGCTACTTCGGGCCATCCTTGTTCATCACATGCGACGACAACCCGCGACAAACTTGTTAGAAGCATGGTTCGGCAATGGGTGTAAGCCACTAGAGGCCAGAGAGTAGCCGGCTGGCAGCGGCGAAAGGTCCAGCGCCGTGCAGCCCTGTGAAGCCGTTTCCGGCGGCTGTTTCGCCTGACGTTAGCCGACCTAGTGGCAAAGGATAAGCACAAAACGACACCCTACTGTACACAGTACAGTGGGAGTATAAAAATGACACTTAGAGAATGAGAAAATGACTTCTTCCCGGTTTTCTCTAAAAAGCTTTGGCATCAAGGATCTCTCTCGATTTATTTTCGATTGTCCTTCCTTTCTTTGTTGTCGATCGAACAAACATGCATTGTATGATCATGGATTCGCTTATTGAACGGGCTAAGGACACTTCTTTCAGCCCTTAGTCAAGTGGTTTTTTCCTCGCTTCCGAGGTTTTCCACTCTAAAATCCTTTCGCCCCCTTTACCTTTGAATCATTAACGTTCTCCACTCACAAACAAATAATAGCCGAGTTCGTCTTGCAACGAACCGGTCGACTATTGACACCCCCGGTTTTCGAACCACAGCACAAAGCTTCGAGCAAAGTGCAAGCGGGAAAGATGTTTGTGGTTTATTAATGTTATCCGAAGGACTATTGATAGTGTATGGTTCATCTCTACAATGAATGGTCAGCACAACAACTGTCCACGGACACAATTCAACCCCCAAGTGAAGTTGTCATGGTTAGGGGTTGAGTTTGCCAAAAAATTCAAGTCAATTCCAAAACTGAAAGCGTCTGCATTCAAAAAAGAAGTTCTTGAGACAATGGGGGTATGCATTTCTATGCAACAAGCGTATCGTGCAAAGAGAATGACTCTCAACATCTTGATTGGATCGCATGACGAGCAATATAAATACTTGTAGAGGTAATATCTCTATACTAATGTTTTTTACCGCATTCATAATTTTGCAAAGTAAATTTAAAGTGCAGTACAAAATGATAAGTATTGCCTACAGTTACGGGAGAGCAACCCTGGGTCTACGGTGATTTTGAAGTTACAAGATGATGGACGTCAAAAACGATTTTTGTGCATTTACATTTGCCTAGCAGCATGCAAGGTTTGCGGGAAAGATGGATGTAGACCAATTATTGGTATGGATGGTGCGTTTCTAAAAGGGAAGTACGAGGGACAAATCATAAATGCTATTGGGATTGATTCAAATAACAACATTTTTCCTATTGCTTATGCCGTCGTAGAACGAGAGAACCAAGATATACGGGGGTGGTTCTTAACTCTTTTAAGAGAAGATCTTAATCTTGATAGTGAGATCATACCATAATTTTTTTGCATATATGACAGACAAAAATGCTTAGTCTCCGCGTTGGGTGACATTTTACCAAACATTAAGGTATGTTTTAATTTATGGGTTTTTCTACGTTATTGGTAATATAACACTTCAAATATACAGATAGGTGTGCTATTATTGTCAACACATCTACGCTAACATGAAGGAGGTCGATCACAAGTCTCAAGATGTGAAGATGTTTTCGAAAGCAGTGAATTGTACACGCGAGGAGAATTTTGAGCTTGTAATGGAAGAAATTAGGAAGGTAAATGCATTGGCATATGAGTATCTTCGGAAAATTAATCCAAAACATTGGAGTATGACTTTCTTTTTGGGAAGTTCACGGTGCGATATTATTCTCAACAACATATGTGAGTCATTCAACAACATGATTAGTGATTGTAGAGATATGTCTATCCTTTTTATGTTTGAGTACTTAAGGACACTACTTACTGTACGTGCTCAACTTAATAGGGAAAAAGTTGAAAAATGGACCGAACATTTGTGTCCTCGGATACGACGTCTTCTTGGCAAGCTAAGTGAGGAGGGGAATAGAGGTAGGTGTATTGCATATGATAGATATAGATTTACACATATATTGGGTGAGGATACCCATCTTATTAACCTTCAAAAGCGGGAGTGTAGTTGTTGACGTTGGCAACTTACAGGATTGCCTTGTAAATATGCTTGAACATCAATACACCAAGCGGGAATACCTTTGGAAAACTATGTGGATCATTGGTATACCGTAGAGCCTACCGAACTTGTTATGTTCATGTGTGTTACTCTAATGTACACATGATTTATTTTAATTAGTCATGTAAATACATTTTAATGTTTGTTTTTGCAGAGCATCGTTGGGTTCCTAGTCAGGAACTATGACCAAATGTGAATGAACTTGTAGTCTCTTTGCCCCCGAGAGAGAAAAGGAAAAGAGAAGAAGACCAAGAATTTTACGGAGAAATGAACAAGATGAACCTTCAAAAAGATACTCAAATATGTGGCGAGGCAAAAAAATGGTATTCCATTGTCAGTCTTGCAAGGAACCGGCCACAACAAGCACGGTTGTCCAATGAAGCCTAGAACTTCTAATGATGCTTCGTAGGTAAACGAATGAGTTTTCAACGATTTTCAAGGTAATTGAATCTACATAAAATTTAGATGAATGTGGTGAACATTTGAATTGACACACTTTTGCATTGTCTTATCTGGTACTCAATTTCGTATTCTGGTATGGTTTATTTGAAATGATTGTAATATGTAATTTACTAGAAATAACACAACAATCTAATTAGATGTATTAAATAGCAGCATGTAATCAAAGCACAAACACATTCCACAAATACATTACAAAATATTGAAAACATGCAAATTGGAGTTTTGGCTGCCCAAATAAATTAGATTTGTCCGAGGGGTATTTTGGACATTTGTACGAAAATTGATAAATTTTTACAAATTGAGGGACTAAAAATGCATTTTTCAAAATTGAAGGACTAAACTTGATAACACGTGTAAATTGAGGGACGAAAATTGAATTAAACCCATTTTTTTCATTTGACAAAATTAGACACCTAGGCAAACCCCGAGTTCACCGTCATCGAGTACAACTCTCATAGACCACCTATTTTCACTTGCGATTAATTTTATCCAATATATAAATTTAAATTTGAGTTAATATAAATTTTCTGAGTTGAGTAGATATCTAAATTGGTTAATTTAAATTTTAATTGTTTATAATATTTTGTTTGAATTTAGAACATTATATATTGCCGTAAGTTGCAAAAGATGTATGCATACTTTTCGACTAAGAGAATAATTTATTTGATTAATCATATATGGCTTTGGTTATACTTATTTCTTTTAAATTCATATAGTTGGTTAAATAAGAAAACAATATTTATTATATATTAAAAATGGAGAAAATGACACCATTGATCCTCGTAGTTTGATGGTTGTGGTAAATTTAGTCATTGAAGTATATATGTGGCGTTTTCAGTCTTCATAATTTATGACATTTGACAAAATTGGTCGTCGTAGTTTGATGATTGATTTAGTCCTCGAAGTTTATATGTAGCGTTTTAAGTCATCGTACTTTTTGACATTTGACAAAATTGGTCCTCAAAGTTCATATTTAGTTCTCTAAATAAAATCGAACAAAACAAGTCCTCGTAGTTTATACGAATTGGCAAATTTGATCCCCGTAGTTTTGATAAATTGGCAAATGGGTTATTTGAAACCCAAACGCCGTAATTTTCAACTGTTAGCTTATATTTTCTTCTCCATGGCAGTCTCATATTTTCTTCTCATCTTCGTCGTTGCCACTGCATCACCAAAGGCATGCATTGATCGTTTTGTCTTAATCTTTTCCTTTTCTTGCTAGTGTCGCTTGTGTGCGGGCCGAATCGCAGAACTTGTTATTGTAATTTTTGGGGTAGGGCCGAGCAATTTGTTCTCTAAGTTCAACAAAATCCTCTCAAAATTACGAAAGTCTATCACAAATGAATTTCAGCAAAACCTCTTCGATAAGCTACTAACATCCTTTGGGACCAAATTTGCCAAAATTATAAAATTACGAGGACCAAATGTGGGATTTCCAAAGTTGAAAGACTACATTTGTACAAATTACAAATTTCGGTGACCAAATTTGTCACATACATACAACTTGAAGTACCTAATTTATCAAATTTGGGAAAGTATTAAGAATAATTTTGTCACACATAAAGTTAATATACTTAATTTACCACAATTACCAAAGTATGAATACCAGAATTGTCAAAATAGGAAACTACAAGTACCAAATTTACGCATCTCCCATTAAAAATGATTACATCAAAATGGCCTCACGCACCATTTTGGCACCAAGCTGGCAAGCCAGATACGATTTCATGGTATACGAATAGAGAATTTCCAGATAGTTTTTTAAAAAATTAAGTTATTTATTTTAATTTATAATTTATTTTAATTATATAAATTAATTTTTATATAATTTATTACTATTAGTAATTATATAAATTAAAAATAATATAATTAAAACAATAAATATTAATATAAATTTTTAAAATATGTACAAATATTATTATTCAAAATCGAGAACAAATACCATTAAACATTGAAAATTGATCAAATAAGAATAATATAACATATAATACTTGATTAAAAATAAGTTAAATATTTATTTTGTATTTATTTAGAGAAATCAGATTGGAATATATTAAATTTAATTTATTCCCAATGATATGGATAAGTGAAAATGACAAAAAGTGATATAGATTAGAGATAAAAGATATTAAGAATAAGAATAATGATTTGTAAGTAGAGAAGTTTAAAGTTGATGAATATGATCATGACCACGGATGAAGATTATCTAAATACCGATTTAGGGACTCCCCTAATATTTTCAATGAATCCCATTTACAATATGGCTATTGAGTACATATCAATAACAAAATATTAGTTTTCACAATTTTATCAAATTATTATATTATTTTATTTGTCTTCTATACAAATAGAAATAACCGCATCTAAAGCAAATTGAGTACAAATTCAAAGAAGCAGGGAATATTGAAGGTGTGACATTGCGGTTGAAATATTAATGAGGCTGTCTAGTTTATTAAGGGATTATAATAGACCGCTGCACTTTCGAAAATTACAATGTGGGGATAAGTTTTCAAATTCCCACATATCATCCTCATTATTTTCATTTTTCAAAAAAGACCCCGTAACTACTAAAAATTAAAATTTCATCCTCATCATCTTCAATTAGTCTTACTCAAAGTAAAAATTTTATAAAATGGTGTGTTTGGTTAATAAAGTTATGTAATTTTGATAATTTGATCTCAAAACATTATTTGACATTTATAATTCTCATATTTTGATAATTTTGATATCACATTAAAAATAAATGTATACTGAATAAAAATATAAATAATAAAGCTAATTAACAATTAGTATGTTCATATCATCAACTATAATTGCTTAATTTTTTTTTTCGAAAATTAATGTAAGTTCAATTTTTATATTTAGCATGATTAAGATAATTAAATTAGTATGTTTTCAATTAAATCTTTTTACCATTATAAAATTATCTATCATTTCATATTTAGAAACTTCAATAATAAATCTATTTTATATTTCTACATTTATTATTCATGTTTCCAATAATTTAGCTAATAAATGATATTTTTTTTATAAATAATGTATTGAAATATTGAAATAATGGGTTCAAATATCACCAGACAAAAACATGGCCTATAAAGAAAGAACTAGACCTAATTATGATATTACTTTTTCCTACAATAAAGAAAAAAGCATCAAAATTAAAAAGACAAGCCTATGATCTATAAATATAAAACTATATGAACATTTTTAAAAATTTAAAAATTATTTATATATTAAAATATTTAGCTATCGCTTTGGTGTGCCCCCATGGAACAACATGGTCACTTTCATCATAAATAATATTGTCCAACTAATATTAGGCATTGCGTCCCCCCACCCTCATGTACAACAAAAAACATTACAATCATACTAAAATCTAAATGCTACGATCTCATGAAATCATCGTTCAATTTGTATACTTTTATTAATTTAACAAGTTTAGTAAATTTAAATTAAATAGTATGCATTAATTTAGTGTTTAAAGGATAAGTGTTCACACCAAATAAAATTAAACAAATCAATTAGTATGATATCAATTATCTCTTACAATCCAATCCCAATTTGAGATACTTTCAACAAGGATTTCATCTCATTCTAAATTTCGGCAATTTTTGAATTTTCAATAATTTCGTTTACTATTGTCAACATTCTCTTTTATAATCTAATTCAATTCACATACAAAATTCCGATATTGGATAATTCATGCATATTTAACTCTCTTCAAGTCCAATCTCATGACTAGTTGGACTTGACAATTTACCGGTGTATTATTACTAACCAATAAATTTAATTAAACTGGACTAATCCTCAGCAAGGTTATTCAAGATTTTTCAAACCCGTTTTAATACCATGTTATATTTCTAGAATCGAGTTAATTTTAGTTGAGAATGTGCTCAAATATAATGTATAAAGGGATGAGATTACACTGTAAAAGAATTAAATAACTTATTTACCATTGCCAAAAAATCCCTCTTATAAACTAAGTTACATCCCACTTCCGATGTGTGACAATTGTTATGTTTCAACAACGAGCTCGATATTTTTAAAATATCATCAAAAACGGTTTTGAGTTTAATTTATGGTATTAGACCTCTATAATTATTGATGTTTGGTAGGGGTTTTGGTCCAATTTCAATTGAGAATGAATCCTTTTACCTAACCCTTTGATAGTGCTTGAATGAATCAAAATTGTATGTTTTAAGTTTTACGAAACAATGTGTATTTATTTGATGATGTTTCTTTTATATGTAAAAATAATAAAATAAATATACAAATTGATCTTATTGATTAAGAGATTGCCCCATTAATTCGACAATGGGTAATGGAGGATGAAGATGATCAATTTTGGATAGCCCAAGAACTTAAGAATTTATGTATGATTATAGATTGATGGCACCATGGATTAATATTGATTTGTGATATAAAACAATTATTTTCATATTAGAATGTTTTTACTATTACAAATAGAATAAAAAAGTATTTGTATTTTGATAATAATAGAATAAGAGTCTTTTAGTTTTGTTTAAAATGGACATTTTCTTAAAAATGATATATATGAAATATCTCAAATATCACATGAATCTTTGAAGGCTGATACGATACCAATACACCTATATGAAAACTTTGTTCTCAACATCTCAACATAGAGTAGTATGAGACGAATCCATCTTGACATAAACGTTTTCGATGAGACTACATATAAGTTTTCGATGAAATTTGAATTTTTATTTATTTTTCTTAGTTTTTTTAAAGTTTGAGCAAACTAAATGATTGTTTAAAAACTATTAATATGCAAGTCACTAACTTATAAGATCAAATGGGAGGAAGAATAAGTATTACATGAAATGGATACTTGTATGTAAATTTTCGAGACAGTAAATAATATTTAGCTGTCTTTATGAATTTCCATTTTGGGGTAACCGTCCAAATCGGGTAATATTATTTAAAGTTAATGTTTTTTTTCCAATAGTTTCATTAAATGGTGTAGTTGGCCCATCGAATAATTAAAAGTTTAATGAACTTTTTTCTGATACATCCACTCATTTTCAAATAATTGCTTTTACATCCAAATCATAATAAAAATATATAAATAGGCCCGGCCCACATACGTGATTGGTTGTACAGTACGGCAAATCACTGAACATGTGCAATTTTTTTTACTTACACAGTAGAAAAACTACATTTACTCCAAAAGTTACCCTTTGAAAAAAACACGTTTGATGTTTGAATGTGTACATGGAAGAAGTCCAGGTACACAAATACATTGTATGTGTAGTGTGATTATAATAACTGAATTATGTGATATTGATTTGTTTTCGGTGTGGTATGTTGGAATTTGTCACACATCGGTAAAAAAAGTGAGATTAATTATGCTTTTAAGGGTGTGAATTTCATCACATATTGATTTGTTAAAATATTTTAAATATGTGAGTTCCTCCAAATCTCGTTCGTTCACATTCTCTCATTGTAATTTTAATTAGATTCTATAATTCTAACATGGTATCGGAGCTGGTTCGATTCATTTCAAGTAAAAACCTTGTTAATGGACTTGACGGGATAACATGATATAATTAATTAAAACTAGAAATTTAGTTGGTTAATTAGATATTTTATATGACTAATGTTAGAAATATAGTGTTGAATTATCAATACAACTTCACAACAAATTTTAAAAACTCATGTATCCTTATTATATGATAATTAATAAATTACAAAATTATTTAATTCGGAAAATTAACAATACATTATGTCAAAAATTACCGGATAAATTCAAAGGTCACATGAATTAAGAATATGAGACATGTTTTAGAATCATGAGAAAATATAGGACTTTTAATACTTAAATGAGGGTAAAAAAGAATATATAAGATTCAGATACCGCAAGATAAAATTATTCAATCAAAATTTAGCGTTCTTTTACGAGCATTAAGTGTATTGCATATAATAATTTAATTTATATGAGAAGAATAGTTAAACGAACCATTCAATATAGTAAAATAATATTTCTTATTTAATTTAAATTAATATATTTGATTTAAAATATATGATATTATTATTATATATAGATAGGCTGCCGGTACTACTTTTGGCACGTGAAAAGTTGTTGAGGCAGTGACAATACAATGTATATAGCAAGATTTTAGGGACAACCCTCTTATTTCTGTTTCCCTCTATCTTATTTCAATCCCATGCAATTTGAATTTCAATTAAATTTTTTCCATTATATGTTTAATGGTTGAAATCAGGGTAAATGGTTGTTGTAAGTGTTAAATTTCTAGAGTTTGATAAGTTGATATAGAAAAACTAAGCATGGATAAAATACATAAGCGAAATCAAAGATAATTTAGAACCAAATATATTTATTATAGTATAATTAATAACATTTTATTTGCAATGTTAAATATATCACATAAATTTAGTATATTTTGAGATTATCATCATTTTTTGTTAAATATAAACCGTCCTTCTTTTTATGAATTCAGATACCGTTGAAATATCTAAAATACAATTTTTCAATACTTGCAAGGTGATGATCGATGATTGCTCTTTATAGTGGGTTTGTCCTCCGATAAAACATCTTCCACCTACGTAAATATTCCATGTCTTTGGAATGTAGAGGTTTCTATGTTAAATCTAGAAATATAAGTCCAATTGTGCACCTATTTGCAACAAGTATACTAATAAAAATGATAATTCTATTTTTAGATATTCAAAATTTTTAAATTCGTAGTTTTATATAATTCATTTTTAAACAGTACAAATGAAGTTCGATTTGGTTATTATCAATTTAGATATGAATTTTATTATCTGAGAATTAACTTAGGTTTTATATATCTAGTACATAAAAAATTTAAAACTTTATAGACAACTTTATCCCTACGAACCAAAATGATATTAACACTAGTTGTGTTACTTAATTCTTAATATTTTAAAAGAAACATATGTTGTAAATTTTGAAAAATTTTAAAAATAAAAATGAAATGATCCAAAATAAACATGATATATTCAACAATATTGGAAAATAAATATAACGAGCATGAAATTGCACGAGTTTATTAAAAAAATAAAGAATAATTTAAAAAGTAGGATGATTTCTTTATTAAAAAGTAGTATAAAAAAAAGAAAGTACTGATTGCATTAATGAAGGGTAATGGGTCTTCCGACAATGCCTATAAATGGAAAGTAGTCGTGCACCATCACCTTATCTGCATCAATTTGTAAAATAAATTAAAATATTGTTAATAACACGTGGCGAATTTAAATATAATCAAAATTGTATCTCTTATTTCTTATAAAATAATTTATTCATAATTTCAAATTAAATGAGTGAAAAATGCACATCTCAGACATTTGGAAACTCAAGCTACTCATAAAAAAATCAACAATGAAAATTAAGTATAAAGTGATAAGATTTGGGCACTACACGTACTGTGAAAATCAACAATGTTGGATTTAGGTTGGTCCAGAACCGATCCCGACCAGTCAAGTGCTCATCTTTAATCCATATTCTAAATATAAATGGGCTTAGCTATGGGCTTTAAATATAATATTATCTATCCAATAACTATTTTTTGAATGGATATATAGACATATTTAGTAGTTGTTAAAAGATGGGTTTAAACATTAAAGCCATGTTGCAAATAAAACTCATGTTTGGTAGAAATATTTGTGTTTAACTTGCATTTATAGAGACTTCAAAACCCCATATCTCATGCATACCGTATACTTAGCACCTTGTCGGGTAATGTCACGTCCAAAACTTGCATAATCAATTTGAGGTTTGTGGCAGCGCGTCACCCAATTGCGGGTGCAAGGCAACCTGTTAAAGTAACTTAGGAATGGAAAGCAAAAACTTAGAAACACAACGCACTAAGTGGTTAGAAGCCGAACAAAACAAAGTCATGGGGAAGAACCTCTAACAAGTTGTTCAATAGTCAAAACAATAAAGCAAGACCCAAAATAACCTACGACCCCAAAACTCTAGGACCAATCGACGACCTCATCCCCTTCCCTACTAATGAGGGCTTCAGGGCTCGGTAATCCAAACCAGTGGAAGCCCAAGTGACAAGAAACGAATTTACTAAACCTAAGATCCACTACTTGGTGATGACCTAACCCATTTAAAATAATGGAGCCATAAAGCCCACGTAATTAGCTGAGGATCGAAGGATCACCAACCGGACCGGTCCATTAAGAGCTTAGGACCGATCCTCCATATCGATGAAAAGCAGTAACGAGCGGGCAATGGGTAGATTGACAGTTACATCCAGGTAGCGGGCAGCAACCACGTTTCCTATCGTAGTGAGAGCGAGGTTGTCAAGGGAGTTACAGAGCGTTTATCATGCACGATTCTCCTTTATAAATAAGAGGACATTTTTTTCTCATGTGCAAGCATACGTTCACTACATTGCTACTCTTTCATACTTCATTGCTTCCTTCATGAATTTATGAAGAAGAACTAAGTTCTCCAAAAATTATGCACAAATGAAAATGTAGAATGTAAAATTATAATTTATAATTAGAATGCAAAATGAAAATACATAATCAGAATTTATGTAGTATTTTGGAATGACTATGTCAAACAATCTAATGTAAAAGAGTTCTGTAAAAATATAGATTGACAATTTATTTACAGTGGTCAAAAGACAATTATATCCTTTATGTTAAATATGAAATAAAATCTCAAATAAAACTAGTTGATATTGTCGGGGTTATTTATGTAATTATGATGCACATGGGGCTCCACTGACGTGGCTAAATGGTATTTTCAATATTATGAGGTGATTTCGGGTTGAAATGGCGTCGGAGGTATTTTCATAATTTGGACACCTCCGGGTCCGATCGGTATACCTACTATGGTATTTTCGGTATTCTGATGCGATTTCAAATTGAAACGGAGTTGGGGGTATTTTCGTAATTTTGAGTCCCCCGGGTCCGATCGTGCTCACTATGGTATTTTCGGTATTCTGAGGTGATTTCGATATGAAATGGCGACATGTGTATTTTCGTAATTTGGACACCCGGATGCGATCCGTAAGCCACTATGGTATTTTCTGTAATTTGAGGTATCTTCATTTGCTTTGGGCATTCGGAAGCCGCATAGAAAGTTTCCGGAGTAGTCACGAGTTTTTTTGGATAATTTCGAGTTGGAGTGGCATAAGGGTATTTTTGTAATTTGGCGCTCGGAAGATGTTATGGCAAATATTATATGATAGTTTCGATATCTGATGAGTAGTATTGAGATAGATTTATGCCGAGTGTATTTTTGCTTATTTTCGAAGGTCACTGGTCAATCGAGAGGCATTCCGAGTATCGGGGACAGTACGATAGATATTCGGTTGAAATCGGGTGTTTTTGTGGATATTGGGTCAAATTATGCCGGATTGGATAAGATTGGAATTTTAATCAATAAGTGAGTTATTGAGCCTGATATCTCTATAAATACATATCCATGGTCACTAGAAAAGGATTCGGAATGAGAAATTGAGTTGAAACTCGGTGATGTAGGAATGGAGGTTGAATCTAGGGCAAATAGTCGACCGATCCAGCATGTAGATGGCTTCTTCNCGATAAATCATTAATATATCTGTAGTTGACGCACATACGCCAATTACCATATTTTTTGGATACGAGAAGAACCGGCGATGAAAACGAGCTGTTGCTCGGTCGGATGAAGCTAGAATCGAGGAGTTCGCGAATATTTTTTTCTAATTCGTTCTTTAGATGGTAGAGTATCCTATAGGGTGGGAATTTTTATGGGCGAGCTTTTGGGATCAGTTGAATTTGGTGGTCGTAAGGGCGGTGTGGAGGAGGTGATGAAGGTTTATTAAAAATATCAGGGAATTGAGACAGAATTGACTGGATCGTCGGGTCCACATTCAATGATGTAGGAATGGAGGTTGAATCTAGGGCCAATAGTCGACCAATCCAGCATGTAGATGGCTTCTTCATGACCTTTTCTATTTCATGGGCAAAGATCATGGCTACCTCGGCAGAGTGATTTCTTTTCAGAGGGATTGAGGCACGGTAGAGTGATTTTCTTATCAGAAAGGGTGATCGTAAATGACATGTAATTAACACGGAGTGTTAGGTGAAGTGATGGAACATGGGAGCTCATATCCTCATAACGTTCCAGGTAATCTGATAAGGCTCCATCTTGGCGAATCTTTAAAAAATCTCCTAGGAGTCTCTCTGGGTTGAGGGTGTCAAAACGAAGCAATAATTCAAAGACGAAATCATCCAAGGTAGAGTTGGGATTAGTGGTCCGAAACCCATGTAGCCATCTATCAGCTTTTCCCAAAAATGAGACAGTTGCATAGCCGAGCCATTGGCTTTTGGGAATGTGATTAAGGACATAAAAATATTGCGTGATACGGCGCAACCAGCTGCGGGGTCTGTTCCATCAAACTGTGGAAGTTTGATTTTAGGAGGATGAATGTGTGTATGGTGAAGATTAGGTGGATTGAAATGGTGGTGGATTGGTGCGTGGCGGTGATAGTGATAGTGTGGCATGGTATTGAGATTAGGAGGCTATTGGGGGGAACAAATTATTGAGATGGAGAGACTGCACAGGGTCGATGTGGATGGTGAGGTGTATCAACTGGGTTCAAACGTTCCTGAGACATCTGCCTCAATTGTTGTAAAATGCCCAGAAGTTGCGAGTTTACCGTTTCGATAATATCCTTGATGATTCTTTCCGAACGTTGATCTAAGTCGGAGAATCGATTTTGGAAAGAATCACATAAATCGAGTTGGGAAGAAAATAGTTGTTGAATCTGGGTCTGATAATCAAGCTCAGAATAGGAATCATCACCATGTTGGCTGTGATGACCTTCCAGAACATATTCATTCTTAAGATCCATTGCCAGATTGGTGTCGATTTTGGCCTTTGTTTTCCCTTTCTTTTTATGACCCAGTTTGGATGGATCGAAGTGCTCTGACACCAGTTGTGACGATTCTAAATCGTCATTGATAATGAAAGTACAAGATTAAAGGGTTAATAGAGTGAAAACAACAAAAGCAAGAAATGAATACTGGAAGAAAATATTTTCTTCATCAAAAGTTCGATACGTTCTTGCGGACATAGATTGATTTTAAAGAGAACCAGTTTACAACGGTAAAAAACAGTCTAATCTATGATCTAGTTAGTAACTGTTACAATGGACTTGACCTATTGATTGATAATGGGCCTAGCCCATATATTTCAAAAGGGTAATTGGACCCTAGATTAATTCATCTTCTCTTGGCCAATGAAAATTGCCACGGCTTAGTCCTGATCTTCATCAACTTGGTTAACGTCTTTGGAACCTTCTTGATCTTCATCAAGGCCTGCATTATCAGAAGAGAGTGTAAGTAGTGGGGAATGAGGAGTCGTGACACATAACAATCTGATTTCAAACAACTCAAACACCCTCATTGGTTACAAGATGTGTTGGTAAATCACTAAAATGAAATAGAAAATTATTCAACAATCTATCCAATTTAATGCCATGTAAAATAAGAAAAAAAATATGGAGGAGAAAACTAAAAGCCGAAGCCTACAACTAGTCATTATACCTCTTTTACGTTCTTGGAACTAGTCGTCAGGGCAAAATAGAGCAAGAATTTTGGTTTCCTCAAACTAAGCGGCTCGATGCAATTGAAGAGTGCAAACTGCAAAGGAAATAGAAACTCTTTCAAAGTCGCGAACCCTAGCCAATTTGGGAAAAATTTGAAGAAACTGTAAAATAGAGAAAGTAACTTAACTCCGATCGGTTTCTTTCCGAATCCGGTTCAAACCGGCCAGACCGGACAAAACCAATCTAGACTAATAACACAGTACACTATAGTTTTTGAAATCGGTTAGACCGATAAATTGGAAATGTTTTCTATTGTTCGAAAAGGATGGTCAGATCGTTTCAAATCAATCTTTAGAATTATTTATTTAAAATATTAATATAATTTAAAATATTAATATAAATGTATATAATTAAAAATAGAAAATCCAAAAAATATTCCCTAAACATTAAGTAAGATATAAACAAATAAAATATATCTAAGTTTCTAAACATTATCCAAATGAAAGTTTAAATTTTAAATTTTTTTCTAACATATTTCCTATAAAGAATGAAACTTTAAATTCAAAAGATAATTAAAACAAACAACAAACCAACAACAAATGATATTAATTATCAAAGAGATCCTTCCAAATTTCCACTGTTTTGTATACCAATGATTATTGAATCAATACTAAAAAAGAAACTAAAATAAGAATTGAACAATAAAGTTTTAAATATACGAAAAATATGAAAAGTAATAATTCCAAACTTTTTTATTAAATGGGTCAAAAAATTTCTGGTCCACCATATTTTAACAGGTTCATATATGACATATCACAATTCTGAAATTAAACATGAAACCGGATTGAATCGGATCGGAGGTGTTACTGGTTCACAATCGGACCAGTCCAACCCGGAGGTCAAGACCCGTTTCAAAATCTATGCATGAGACAATCCAAAATTTGGTTTTGGCAAAGAATTATGTTCAACGTGTCATATAGTGATTTGGCCAAATAAATTTAGCTTTTTGGGGCTTTATCTAAAAGAAATTTCGAGCCTGGCCCGCAAAGGGCCGCGATTTATATGAGGCCACCAATGAAACAAAATAACAAAATTATAATATCATTAAATTCAATTAGTTACAGAAAATGGTACATATAATTAATACAAGTTTGCTAGATCATTGTCCATTTGCTCTAGATTTATATGTGTGTATATTTTTCAGGAACACTTCAAAGTAGCAGTCGTGCAACTTTGGCGCACGAAACATCCTTTAGAACATCTAAATAGTTGTAGTTCATGCAATTTTAAGAAATACTAAATTTTTCATTGAAATATATATATTTCACAATGAAAGTTTACTTAGAAATTCAATTTGAAGAACAGTTTAGTATGCAACCTACATGTACTTGGTCCGCATGAAATTTAATGAATTCATTCAATTGTGAAAGAATAACAACATCAATTCAAATTTAGAAAGAATACTTTAATCTAAAAATTGAAACAAAATCTAATTCTTAAGAAATGCACATTTTGACTAGAGGAATACACAAAATATAATAATAAAAAATCTGTAAACATAAAGATATTAAGTAAGACCAAAATACCTACTCAATATTTTTTTAATTAAGGACCATTGATAATATGTTGTACAATGTGTAAGAGAAGCAGCCCTTGTAACAAAACTTGGTCAAAATAACCTGAAAACAAAACACAAAATCAGTGAACAAAGTCAAAGAGTAAGTGAGAAATCACGGCCAAAACTTTCCTTGTAAGTTGTACATAACTTGGTAACAAGACCTGAAAACAAAACACAAAATCAATGCATAGCTTAAACCCTAAATTCTAAATCAATACAAATCCTAAACCCTAAACTTTAAATCATAAATTTTAAATTTTAAACCCTAAACCTTAAACTATGAAATATATAGGAAAATCTCACAACCTTTCCCTTGTAGGTATTTTGTTCGTTCTTCATTTCTTCGTATGTCTTCAAAATGGCTCACCACGAACCCAACGCAGTTTCTAGTTGTGAGAGTTAATCAAAACTCAAAAGCCCTTCATCGCATTGAGTTGGTGAGGTTAAAAAACAGGGGAAATTATTACGTTGGGAGCTATTGTCGTTCGCTGCTAGGCAAACACTATAATTCTAACTCAAATAAAAGTAAAATACATAAAATATTATCTATCCAAAATCACCCAAACAAAAATTGGTAGTTGGGTTCTGTGGTCGTGTTGAATTTTCTGGCCATTGATCTCCTGCAAAAGCACGTCGAAACCACATTCGAATCTACCAAGTATCAAAAAATCATTTCATTAAAAATATCTTAATTTTTTATGACATTGTTTTTTTCTATATTTTAGCTTAACGTAAAACTGTCAAATATCATATTTTTATAAAAAATTGGCTAAATAACATGTTTTTCAAAATCATTGGACAAATAACATGCTTTTCTATAATTTAATAAAAATAAATAAATAATTTATATTACTTATATATATTAATTAAAAATATATAATAAGTTAAATTATGATATATTAAACAAATTTTTTCATGTCGATCCAAAATTTCGTACCAATCCGAAATTTAGAACCGAACCAAAATTTTGTACCGATTTGGATTAATACGAAATATTAATTTTTTATTATTTTTCTAGGCTCCGACCTTGGAACCCAGTATCGGTCCAATTATTGGTGCCAATCGTTTTTCGTCGTGCCGATCATTATGAAAACATTGATATTAAGATCGAATTGACTTTAACGAGTTTAAATTCAAAATTTTAACGTTCTAAAAATATTTAAATTACGATATAAAAATATTGATAAAATATTATATTTGGCGACATGTGAAATACCGGGTATCAACCGATATATCGGTCATACTCTACGAATCACAAGATATGTTTTCATATTGATCAATATGTGAAATACATGGCGGTATCGAGTTATAGTGTTGGATACTAATAGGTATTTTCATATCTCAATTTCACATATCGATCGATATGAAAACATATGTTCTGATTCGTGGTGTATGACCAATATATTAGTTGATACCCGGTATTTTACGGGTCGCCCGATATAATATTTATCAATATTTCAATCGTAATTTTATTTATTTTGGCAAATTCTTACGATTTATTAAACGAATTTAATTATTTTTACAACGTAAGTGTATTGAATTCAAATCTGTTAAATTCAATTCGATTTTAATATCAATGTTTTCATATGGGCCGATACGATGAAAATCAGGCGGCACCAATATGTGAACCGAACCGGTACCGAGTTTTTCCAGATCAATCTAGGAAAAAAATACATTAGTAATATTTCATACCGATCAAAATAGATACAAAATTTAAGATCAGTACGAAATTTCGGATCGGTATGAAAACATTATTTAATATATCATAATTTAATTTATTATATATTTTAAATTAATATAAAAAGTATTTATTTATATTAAAATATAGAAACACATATTATTTGGCCAATGTTTTAGAAACACATGTTATTTAACCAATTTTTTATAAAAACTGACTATTTGACAAACCAAAATTTTGTAAAAGGCTATTTGGCCAAATTCCCCTTCCCACTTGTTACTATTTTATCCCATCCTCCTAGATGCACTGGACCTAATTCAGTCTAATATACAAACAAGAAAACATGAGAGTAAAGCAAGGGTAACGTTTCAATCGAATAATTTTGTTGATAGTAATTAAAGATAAAATATATCATGTTGATCATTAATTCCTTCAAGTTTCAATATTTTTATTGCATTTTCCCACAAATTTGTTTATCGTTAATGTACATAATCATTATAAAACTGTAGTTGTGATGATAAAAATAGTTGGGGTTAAAGCACAGACGCTCATTATATTTTGTTACTAGTTTCGATTTTTCTTCCAAAATGCATACCAAAGAATTATAGGAGCTTAAGGTTAAGTGTTAATCAACTGATGAAACAAGTAATATACAAACTTCCCGATTCTTTCTAAGGTAAGCATTTCAAATTGGATAGAGCTCAATGCCAAAACGTACAGGTGACACACAAGAATGTCTTATAGTTGCATTTACCGAGTTGCAAAAAGTAGCGCTGAGAGACTCTTAGAAATGTCTTCTAAGCTTTGGTGTGGCTTTGAAGTTTTGAGGTATCAACGCGATGTTGAAAAGGTTATCGAAAATACTTTCAAATTTCGTAGAACTTATTGATGTTAGTGTAGTCATATACTTACACAAGCTTCAAATATATTCCCCAGTTTAGGTGGTGATGGTGAATTGTCTTGTGGCAAAACTCCCCAAATAAGGTGGTATGAAATGCTAAAATGCATAGGGTGAGCAAATAATTTCTAAATATACTAAAAATGATGAATATTTAGATTTGTTGACTACATGAGGGTGATATTAAACATGATATATATGAGCTTGATAAGTTTAAAAATTGAGTTTTCATGTTTAATTTTCACTTTCTGAACTTTCTACACATGTAATCAAATATAAACTAATAGAATTAAAGATTGTTTTTTAATGATGAGAAAAAATGTGATCCATGTTTGGCTTTTGAATAAGATTTTAGTAAATTTATTTATAACGAATGAGATAATATTATGTTTTAAATTAATTTTTATACTTATACATCATAGAAATCTATTATTTTGGTCGTTATACCAAAATACTGAAATAGCATTCGGTAGGGCATACCTTTCCATCCGAAAACCAAAATACAAAATACCGATTCCATTTCAATTAAATTTTTGTACCAATACCGAAATACCATGTTCACCCTATTCCATGGTATTCAAGTGTTTTTTCTTACTTTTCAAAACTTATGACTTTATTGTATCTTTGTTTGTATCTATTTACTGAATATTTTCAATGTCAAATTCAAAATCAATGATCGGTCACATTGGTGAATCGTTTGTTTGATAATCATGCGGAAATTAAATGAAAATATCCGAGTAAACTTTTTAATTTAGTACATACTTTCGGAATAAAAACAATGTTCATACCTATATTAGAATTACTTTTGGATTCATGAAATAAAACAAATTGATTTGTTAATAAAATAATCTTAATAATTTAATTGAAATTATATCAAAATAATCTATCTAATCTCAAACTTATGTACCAAACACACTTTTTATAAAAAAATATGTAACACATTTACAAACGCATCAAGTTTTATTTTAAAATCAATCTTTCAAAAAAATCAACTTACTTCAACTCAAACTTAACCGAATATGCTTGCTTTTTTTGCAACTCTAATTTTTGGCCTTTGTGGAAATACTCATCTATCATATTTTCTGTGAAGGAATGATGATTATAGATGACTAATTAGAGGTGACCGTGGATCAAACTCAACAGGTTGCATGTACAATTCATCAAACCCATATGGATTGACTCCATAAGTTGTTAAAATATTTCAATCTGTTAATGGGTCAACCCATCGGGTTAGAATATTGGCCCACCAAACCAGTGAGTTGGTTTAATTGGGTTAAATGTATCTACGAGGTGGTCTAGATAAACAATCCAAAAATATTGATAAGTGAAGCAATTCAAATCATATTTAAGTTGCATTTGTATTCACTAACTAAAAATAGCAGATGCTAGTGGACTGAAAGTATAAAACTAGAACAAGTAAAATGCAATATCTTTAATAGAAAAAAATGAAGTAATAACGATGACATAAGCAGGCCAGGCTCTTCCCGAATCCCAAGGAAGATTGGAGGGAACACAAAAAGAGATGTAAATTAAAACTCTAAAAACCTAATGATCCTCAAGTAGAATGAGTAGGAAGAGATACAAAACCAAGAAGAATTGCTTTGAGATTAAATTAGATCACAATAGTAACACTCCATTTTTCCACTGCAAAATAAGTTTTAAAACTTGTTAATGTGAAGTGATGTAGTTATTTATTCCATGGGTCGATGATCTTGACCCATGGCCTAATCCAACGAGTTAACACTGAGTCAACCTTCCAATCCACAACCCTCATCGGGTTAATCAGTTGTAGGTCACGAGTTTATTTAGTTGACTCAACCCGTAATCAAATTTTGAATTAAATTGACCCGTAAATCTTTCCATATTAAGTTGATCGTTGACCACCACTAAATGGGTATGTCCTAAGGACCAAATATTGTAATGGGTATATTGGCTAAATAAACTACTCAAGATGCCATATGTGTCTAAGAAAACTAGTTGGATATTGTATTTGTTTTTAAAAATAAAAAATGAAATTGAACTATGAAAGTAATCCATTCAACAACTACTATGCCTGAAAAATAATATTAAATTTTGTTTATTAATATGGAAATCTTGTTTCAAATCTAATTTCATAAACATATGCTACTTTCATACAGAGAAACATGCTACTGGTTAAATCTAAAGTTTCAAAGTCAGATCAAGTGCACTTAACTTGACTGGATTCTGCTCCGGTTCTCGCATATCGAATCGGAAACTTCCCGGCCACTTCATGTTAAGTGAATAGTCTAGTTTTCCAGAATCTAACGGTACTCCAACTCTTGTATTGGAAGCAGCAATAAAACTGGTATCCTTTTTGACTGGTTTATGAACAAGTGAATGAGCTTGCACTCCTAGTGATCTCATCATCATCATGTTGCGTGATTGGTATTGCCTTGCTGCTTTTCTTTCCTTTTTGTGAGCGTTTTGATGTCCTCCAAGAGCTTGTGAGCTGTAGAACTTCTGAACGCAAAAAGCGCATGAGAAAACCTTAGCGTCTATAGATTTTTGTTTCTGTGGTTCACTTTTCAGGCTTAGAGATAACCATTCTGCAGAATTTTGTAAAGGCCATGTTGTTCCTCTCTGATTTTCTTCAATTCCCATCATTTTTCTTCTAGTTTTTTCTTCTATGGATTCCTTAGTGAGAAGATGAGGAAGCATAAATACAACATTCTTTTATCACAATCATAACGTCACTGTCCTCATCAAGTGATACTGAGTGCTGACCGCGTAATCCACTTTTTGCACTTTGTTTAAACTAAATCCCCAACTTGCTAAACAACAAAATAATTACATGGTTTCCTCACAGTAACAAAACAATCAACATGAACATAAAAGTCAAATCAAACCATGAATAATATTATGAGATTGTTGAATTTGTTCCACATTGCTAATAGAAGTGTGATTTATTAAGTTTATAAGGGTGTGAATTCTATCATATAATGGTTTGATCAAGTGTTTTAGATGTGTGGGTTACTCCCTTAATCCCGTTCGTTCATGCTCTCCCATCGTAATTTCAGCCAAACTCTATAATTCTAACAGAGATGCTTACGCGAATGATAGTTCTAAAAGCTTCAAGATTATTTGGTAGGTAAGAAATATGCATCACACTTGGAATGATTGGCCCTCCGGAACACTTTTTTTCTTTTTCTCTTTAAGAAAAGGGAAGTGAGTCAATAGAAGCTTTTATATGGAATCTACATGTTTGAGCTAGTGGTTTCAGAATCATCACACTAAAGTTTGCTTATACACATAGAGGGTGTTTCAGTTACGGCTCTCCGTACATGTTTTGTTGTTTTTTCAGCATCACAAGTCAAAAGCATTGCAAGAATAATAGCCCAAAATACTCCCATAAAAGTAATGAATATGGGAGGTACCACAAACCAAACCTTTCTCCATATTGGCAGCTTTAGTGTGCTGAAGCCAATTGAAATATTATCTCACATCTGTTTTGTAAACAGAAATACCTTGATTGGTTTGATCCAAATTTTTTTAATGTAATTCAGTCATATTGGTTTGATTGGTTTGATCCAAATCTTTCTTCATATTCTCTTATGAATTGAGCTACACTGACACTCTTCCGGGCTCATTGAACCTTGAATTTCTATAAAGCATTCTTCATAATTCGATGTGGGATTTGATGAAGGTCCTAAAATGAGCAAAAATGAAGATTAGACCAATAAAAAGGCTGGTTTCCACTTGTTAACAACCAATCTACCAAGTTTCTTGGTGTTATGTGTAGAGTCGATCCACTTGTTATCGTCAATTAAGAAAGATTAATATCCTTATCTGCTCCCCACTAATCCTGATTATTATTATCTAATCTTCATTCATTAGTGATTCCTTTGCTTTATATGAATAAATGGTTCTTTTTAAGCTTCCACCAAACAACACCTTGCCTCAATCTCATACAGTGAAATTGATACTCTAAAGTGTTTAGGTGCTAATCATCTTGTAGGTAGAATATTCTATTGAAAGAATCAGTTCATGGAATGATAGTTGGATCAGATAAGGTAAAGATTATATGCATATAAAAGATACACAACTTTAAAAGAAATGCAGTTTTCTCTTTTTTGACCAATCTGGTGTTCCCATAGAGCACACTTGCTTAATCTCATACAAATCCTTATCCATCTATCCATCCACATTTTTTCTTCTTTCACTACCCACGGTTCCCCCACTGCAAATGCTTTTTCAATACTATTGAAATATTATCCTACATTAGTGGTGGAAATAGAAATGTTATAGTTTATAAGAGGTGTGATATCATGAGTTATTGGCTTAATCCAACTTTTTCAATGTGATTTATTTCACTTATAAACTGAGCTATAAGAACATTCTTCCGATCCATTGAATCTTGAATTTCTACATGGTATTGGAACTCTAGGGTGGGTTTCAGGTTGATCCGTATCGGTTTAGATTGAAAAAAACTTTGGTACAAAAGCGTATCGAGAAAATATATGGACCTATGATTCGAACACTACCAAACATATTAAAACAAGTATGAACCCGACCCAGGCCAATTTAACTTGAATAGATATTGGAATGTTGAATTATTGTCCCACATCGATTATGAAAATAGAAATATTTTAGTTTATAAGGGATGTGATATCATGAATAATTGGTTTATTATAGTTTTATCAATGTAATTCATTTATCTTATTAAGCTAGACATTCTCCATAACATATTATTAGAAAAATCTTTTTTTCTATTACTTGTGGCATCTTTATTTGTCTTATTATTAGAAAAATCTCTTGTACCTATCAATTTTGGTACTATATCACAACTTAATCTCAGTGCTTCTATTAGCTGGGCCTTACTTTGAAATAACATGCTCAAGTGTATAGCAAGTGGGGCTCAAATACTGTCACAAGGTCTTTTACTTTTAAGAGACGTGTTCAAATTACTTAAGACATGTTTTACTTATGTTTTCTAGTGTCATTTCTCATTTAAGCAACACAAAGACAAGCATTAATAAAGAATCTTGACCGTAAAAAAGCATAGCACTTACATATTCCATAGCCAGATGAAAGGAAGATCAGATTTGGAGACAATAATGGAATGATTACATCACTGTTCCAGAAACACTGGTTAACTTGCAGCTCATGATTTGTTGACCAAACAATATGCTCAAGTACCTGAAAATTATCAATTTAGAGATCTGTCAATCGAAAGATTGAAATAATGGCGACAAAATTATGAATTTTCGAACACAACTAGAATTGACGGTCATATTGAAAAATGATACCAAACTGATCTAATTGGTTGTCATAGTGGAGATGAATAAAAAACATGATCTAAAAGCAACAATATAACATATAAAATTGAGTTCAATGAGGCGTGGAGGAATTTGACATCTACACATGCACATTTGGAAATCCATGTACTCGAAAAAGTTGCTCGGGCATTGAGATGAGAATGATTAATGCTGTTCAAATTGGGAACCAATTTATCCAGCCCATGTTTGTGACCCAAATGTCATGGAGATTAAAAGGGGTGAGATCAGTTAAGAAGAAAACCAGCATTAACAGTTACGAATATTCCTTTCAATTTCTTGTTTTACTATGTTCCACTCTATGTATTCCTCTATCCTTACAGTACATTAAATGTAATATGAGCTGGATTCATAACTAGATATTTCTATTCTATATTACTAATTGTTAAAATAGAGTGTAGGAGCTGAAAGTTGAAAAAGGACATTTGCTATTCTCAGCTCCAGTGAGATGTTACAGAGAGAACAAAAATCAAGATATTAATAACTTTCACTCTTATGTAATATAGACGTTAGAAGCAATGTGTATATATGTTGCACATGCTCTGATACGAAAATTCAAGTCTGTATTTTACGTTTCTTTTCAAAGTAAAGGATTCTTTATACTCACAGACTGAAAATCCAACATGGTATCGAAGCGAACACACTCGTAAGATCTGCGACTCCTCTTCCCCTGCACTCTTCTTCAAACAACACAGCTATGGCTGAAAATCAAGACAATCTACCGGTAGCCAAAGAACTCATCAAAGCTTTGGACCACTCTTCCCCCTTTTTTGTTGGTCCAGGCTCTTGAAATTTAGGATTCAATGGGCCGGAGAGTGCAACACAGTCCATAAGAGAACTGAATCACATTGAAAAAATTTGGGCTAAATCAATTACCCATGATATCACTCCTCTTATAAACTAGATATTTTTCTATTTCCACATCCGATGTGGGATATATTTCAACACTCCCCCTCAAGTCGAACTCGTTTTGGTCCGGTTCAGACTTGCTTCAATATGCTCGGTAGTGCTCGAATTATAGGTCGATATATTTTGTCGCCTAAACCCGATACGCTTTTCTACCATAATTTTTTTTTGTCTAAACCGGTATAGACCAGCCCGAAACCCACCCTGAAACTCCGATACTATTTTGAAATTTAGGATTCAATGGGCCGGGGAGTGCATCACAATTCATAAGAGAAGTGAATCACATTGAAAAGACTTGGGCCAAGTCAATTACCCATGATATCACTCCTCTTATAAACTAGATATTTTTATATTTCTACATCCAATGTGGGATATATTTCAACACAGGCGACATGTCTGATGTTACTTTGGCACCAATCTTCACTGGAATGAACTACGCAAGTTGGTCCAAAAGCGTTATGCTTAATCTATCCTCAAGAAACAAGCTATGATTCATTTCTGGTGAAATCACAGAACCATCATCAACAGATCCATTGCTCCCTGCCTGGCATCGCTGCAATGATATGATGATATCTTGGTTCCTATGTTGTATAAGCCCACCGATATCCTCAACGGTATTCTATAAGAGAACTGCAAAATAAATATGGTCAACGCAACACAACTGCTATTCTCAAGCAGACGACTCGAGAGTCTGTGCAATACAACAGGAGCTTGGAGTCCTCTCTCAAGGAACTTTATCTATACATGACCTCTTCACCAAGATTAATGCTCTTTGGAAGGAAATTTCCAACTCACACCCAATGCCGCACTGTGTATGTGGTAAATGCAACTCAAAATGCTTTGAAGCTTTCCATTATCAAGTGGAAAATGAAAAAGTCTTTAAATTTCTCAACTCACTCAAAAATGAGTACGGAGCTCTAAGATCTCAACTATTACTCAGAAAACCTCTTCCTACTATGGATGAAATCTATAACTCTGTGCATCAAGAGGAACAGAGGCTCAAACAACCAATTCTTCTGCTGCCGCTCGAAGCTTCAGCCCTCATGAGTAGAGTTGAAGCACAAAAACCACATCCAAAGAAGAAATGCATCCACTGTGACCTAACAAACCATACTATCGAACAATGTTACAGGATTATTAGATATCCAAAGGACCAAAAAGGGAAGCGACCAAAGGTAGCAATTCCTATAATAGTCCTATTGCGTCTAACGTCATAATGCATGAAACTTATGAACAACCACAATCTGGCCATGGGGATGATATGACATCAATTACAAATGCACAACTCAAGGCACTTCTCCAACTCCTCCCACAAAAAGAAACAAATCCAACCTTGACCAGCAGCTCAACTTCCATAGAACATACAACTCATGAGGCATTTGCTGGTAAAGTATTTGGTAACTCAAAAACCGAATGGATTGTTGATTCAGGGGCGAGTGAGCACATGTGCCCTAACTTTAACCTATTCGACACCATCACTATCATTAATACTACTGTGAAATTTCCTAATGGACTCACAGTACCTGTCACACACATTGGGACCATTCACCTCAATGAACACTTACATCTCCATAATGTCTTATATGTCCCAAGTTTTAAAGTGAATTTGATTTCAGTTCACAAGCTTATCATTGAAGCAAAGGTAAATGTCTCGTTCAATGATAACAAATGTGTTTTTCAGGACTCGTCTACAAGGACGATGATTGGTACGGGTAGAGTTCAAAATAGCTTGTATCTATTTGAACAAATTATTTGCTCACAGGAAAAGGCCCCAATAAATGCTCAACAATCTACTGTTATTTCTAATATTTCATCAGAACTTTCAGACCATGAAAATATTCGGAACCTTTATGCACACTCTTTTGATTTATGGCATCATAGACTCGGATATGCATCACATAGCACTCTATCACACATTCACAAGCATGCATCAACTATCAAAACATTAACAGATAAAATTTGAATTACATGTCCTAGAGCTAAGATGAAACGTTCACCTTTTCCTCCCGAGAGCATGACTAACCTACCTGTGTTTTCTTTAAATCATGTTGATACTTGGGGGCCTTACAAACATATAGGTCTACATGGACACCAATATTTTCTCACCATAGTCGAAGAAACCACCCGGTGCACTTGGACCTATCTAATGAAATATAAGCATGAAGTCTCTAGCATTATCCCTGCTTGTATACATATGACCAAGACACAATATGAGAAGGTGATCAAAACCATTCGAAGTGATAATGCCCCGGAGTACAATTTAAATAATCTCTACATACAACTTGGTATTATCCATCAAACTACTTGTGTTGATACGGCACAACAGAATGTCAAAGTGGAGAGGAAACACCAGCACCTCCTTAATGTAGCTCATTCTCTCTTATTTCAAGCTTCTTTGCCTATCTGTTTTTGGAGTCAAGCGATCCTTGCTGCAACCCATATCATTAATCGACTCCCTATGAAAGCTTTGAAGTTTTCAACACCATATGAGAAGCTAACAGAAAAACAACCATCTTATGACCACCTTCGGGTCTTTGGATCTCTTGTCTTTGCGTCTACACTTAAACGAAATCGTAGTAAGTTTGACTCAAGAGCTCGGACTTGCATTTTCATCGGTTATCTTATAAGTATAAAGGGGTATTAGCTCTATGATATACACACACATGAAACTTTTATTTCTAGAGATGTTTCATTTTATGAGCATGTTTTTTCATTTTCAAATGATTATATATCTCACCTTAATTCCCCATCTGTTAGTCTCCCATCCACAGTTTCAGAATGCAGGGATAATCTATCTCAACCAATTGCCAGTAAAGAAATTTAGACACCAACAGATTGGATCTCTGATGAACCACATGACCATGAGACACAACCAGATGACACAATTCAACATGGAATTATGGACACTCTCGAATCAAAGACCAGTCCGGACTCGACGATTGCCACATTTTTTGAAAGATTATCATCATAATTTATCAGAGCCACATACATCCCAATCAACTGTGCACCCATTTAGCAACTGTCTGACTAATCAGCAATTATCAATACCTTTGTGTCCTTTATTGCAAAGCTTGATCAAGTTAATGAACCAAAAACATACTCTGAAGCAATCAGAGAATAACATTGGATCAAGGCAATGGAATGGAGTTGAATGCACTAACAGACAATAAGACCTGGACAATCGTATCTATACCTACTAGCATGCACACCATTGGAAGCAAATGGGTTTTCAAGATAAAAGTTGTAGCGGATGGAAACATAGAACGATATAAAGCACGAGTCGTGGCAAAAGGATACAACCAGATCAAAGGCTTTGACTATCAGGACACTTTCAGTCAAGTAGTAAAACATACCACAATACGACTCTTCTTATCCTTAGCAGCATCACAAAGATGGTTTCTAAAACAACTGGATGTGAATAACGCATTCCTCAACGGAGATTTAGAGGATGAGATATATATGGAAGCACCGCCAGGATACCCTATTCAAGGCACTTGTCCCTCGAAGCATAAATTGGCTTGCAAACTAAACAATGTCATTAATGAACTCAAGCAAGCCTCAAGATCTTGGAACGCCAAGTTCACCACTATCCTACTAAACAGAGGTTTTCAACAATCAAAAAGTGACCTATCACTCTTTACAATGGATCAGAAAGATGGAAGTTGTCTTGCACTCCTAATATATGTGGATGACATATTAATTGGAGTAAAATCTCAAGATGGCCTCAATGAAGTTGTCGAATATCTCAAGGGACAGTTCAAATTGAAGGATTTGGGATATCCAAGATTCTTTTTAGGCCTCGAGAAAGCACAATCCAAGGGAAGAATATCTGCGTGCCAAAGGAAATACGTATTGGACTAATTACAAGAATATGGAATGCTAGGCTGTAAATCCGCTGCAACACCGATCGAATTGGGACAAAAGGATAACGTGGAAGAACATAATTCACTCAATGACCCCACTGTCTATATGACTCTCATCGGTAAATTGATATATTTAGCCTTTACAAGGCCTGACATCAATTATTCTGTGCAGGTGTTGCCGCAGTTTATGAGCAATCCAACGAACACACACCTCCAAGTAGCCTTTAGAGTATTAAGATACCTCAAGGGAGCTCCTGGAAGATGCATTCTGTTCCACAATGAAAATGATCTTCAACTACGAGCATTCAGCGATAGTGACTGGGCCCAATGCCCCCACACCAGAAGATCGGTAACAGGATACTGCATTTTCCTCGGGCAAGATATGATCTCTTGGAAATCAAATAAACAAGCAACTATAGCTCGAAGTTCCACAGAAGTAGAGTATCGGGCAATTGGATCACTAGCTTGTGAACTAACATGGTTATGCAACCTGATGCAATCTTTCAAGACAAAGATCAAATTACTAATTCCAATGTTCTGCGATAATCAATCGGCCATACAAATTTCTCATAACCAATTCTACATGAGAGGACAAATCATTTTCAGCTAGATTGGCACTACATCAGAGAGAAAGTTGCTGATAATTCAATAGCGCTAAGCCATATTCAATTGAAAGAACAATTGACGGATATATTTACATAGGGTCTTAACAAGCAACAACATCAGCACCTACTTAGCAAGATGAGCATGCTAGACATCCATGCACATCTTGAGGAGGGATGTTAGAATAGAATGTAGGAGCTGAACGTTGAAAAAAGACATTTGCTATTCTCAACTCCACTGTGATGATTCAAAGAGAACAAAAGTCAAGATATTAATGACTTTCACTCTTATGTAATATAGACGTTGGAAGCAATGTGTATATATGTTGCACATGCTCCGATAAGAAAACTCAAGTCTTTATTTTACGTTTCATTTCAAAGTAAAGGATTCTTTATACTCACAGACTGAAAATCCAACACTAATAAAAAATATATTTTTTACTTTTATTTTATAGACTATAGGAGGATGAAAAAATATAAGGTGAGGAAATACTGATATAGAGATTTCATTTACGCATAAAGGATATCCTAACTCACGATAAAGTAAATTTACAAAAAAATAATACAAAAATTATAAATTCTTTAAACCTCAAACACAAGATAACATACACTAAAAAGAAAATACGACTACTTCAACAAGACATGACTAAGTACACACTAATTTACTAAGTGTAAGTGTCCCCTAACTCACTAAATATCCAGCTAATCCACTAAGAGATAGTGGTCTATTTTGTTGCAACTAATAACAAACATTTTACTTTACAAACTCAAATGTTAATTTTGCACTAATTTGTAATGTTGTCCCCTTAGTGTAAAGTTTCTATCAACAACTTTGATAGCATCTCGAAGAACTTCAAACTTGGACCTTGATAATGTTTCAGTGAAAATATTAACTATTTGATTGTCTGAGGTAACATTAAGTAGATTAATTATCCGAGCAAGAACCTTCTCTCAAACAAAGTGGAACTTGGTATAGTTTGTTTTGTTCGACCATGAAGCACATGATTTTCAACTAACTTGATAGTTCTTCATTATCACAATAAAGAGGAACATGAAACTTGGGTTCATAAACAACTTATGGAACAATCTTTTTAGTCATATACACTTTTAAGTGGTCATATTTGCTGCAACATATTCAGATTCACAAGTTGAATTGGCTATGGAAGATCGCTTCTTACTTCTCTGTGATAGTACATCACATCATGTACTAAAACAGAAACAAGTAGTAACATCTATCAACAATATCACCAACCCAATTTGCATCTACAAAGCCTTTCAAAGAAAATAAAATATCATGATCATGGAATAAACATATTCTAGAGTGCCATTAACGTAACGTAAAATCTGTTTTGCTCCCATTAAATATCATGATCACAGAATAGCATTTTCCAGTGGTGTTATTCATTTTGCTTCATTGATCTAGCCATCTAGGCTCGTTTTCACACAAGCCTTCCGTGAAGATATGACATATCTGAAACCAAATTCATGCACTTCATAACATTTTAAGTAAGAAGGAGAATGTCGAAGTCGTGAGGACATCGGCGGAGCTTCAGATGATGTCACTTCATTCTCAATTTCATTATCGCCAATAGGAGCACCAGCATTAATAAGATCATCATCAGAAAAAAACAAATCAGACATCACATTCTCAAACAATGATGCAAATTATGTATATGAAATATACATATAATTGTTTTAAAGTTCCTTAATATAAGAAGCCTAATCAAATATAACATCATGAGAAAAAACAACTTGCTTTTTATCTAGACCCAAACAACAAAACCATTTTCCATGAGAATCATAACCAACATACACACATTTCATAGCATTTGGATCAAACTTAGTTCTTTTTTGCTTCACATCATGTACATAGCAAATAGAGCTAAAACCGAAAGTAGTTAGCATTAAGATTCTTGTTATATAAACATTCGAACAGAGAAGTTTCCAAACCTAGCCATGGAGGAATACGATTAAATACATGACAAGATGTATCAATAACTACAGCTCATAATTCTTTTGATAGACATTTTTCATGTAACCAAACCAAACACACTTATATCGGATGAACCAATTTACGTTCAGCCACCCCATTTTGTTGTGGTGAATCCAGACATGTCATTTTCCGTTTTATCCCATTTTTCTTACAATAATATAGGAATGAATCATAAAGCAATTCACCTCCATTATATGTACGCAACCCCTTCAATTTAGTATCAAATTCTTCTATTTGATGGTGAAATTCTATAAACCTTATAAAAGCTTGATTTTTATACTTAAAGTAGTATACCCAACAAACCTGGAAAAATCATCAACAATAATCATAACATAAGAGAAACCATCATAACTAGGTATTTTAGTTGGCCCCATAAGGTGTGAATGTACTTACTCAATTCACACAAAGCTCTATTTTCTGATGGATGAAAAGTAAGTTTACGAGATTTTCCATATTTATACCGGAAACATATGGTAGTATGAACATTTTTTACAGTAGTATGGTTCCTTTTTAAGGGATAACAGTCATCAGATTCTTATAAAAAACTGATTTTTAATTTGTTGTTTGTGGAGACAACTTTAAATATAGAGAATGGAAAAACACATGCGATTTTAACGTGGAAAACCCTAAATAAAACCACAGTGCCGAGAGAAAATCATCCATGACTAATTCAATAAGTGATGAATATAACAATACTCGGGGCAAGGGACACGAACAATAAGGGAATGCCATGGAAACTGACAAACGACATTTTGGAATGATAAAAAAGTCGGTCAATCGTTCTCAAACCTTTTCCTTTAAGTAGAGGTGTGATGGTCACTTACATCCTTGTATCACGCTAAGAATAAGGCTACTCCCTTGCGTCTTAGTCAAAATCTATGTAGCAGGGACCGATCCAATGCCATGAGGATCGATCCAACACTTAATACTTCCAGCAATCATTATTTCCTTTTGAGCCTAGTCCAATTGGGCCTAATTCAACTCTGGGTTGATCTCTCTGAATGGGCTACGACCTTTTCACGCTAATTGACCATAAGGTTCCCATTATATAGGAATACCACCAAGAAGTTGTTTGCTGCAAATTTTATTTAGAAGTTGATAGCCAATATGATCCAACCGAACATGCCATAATGTTAGTCCACCAATTTCACTTGTCTTCTTTACATAGACTCACTTGGTCATAAAATATATAAAAAAAATATTTTCTCTTCCTCCTAAATAATACATTAACATCCATAGAGTTCAAATTAGAAATAACTTGAACAATTGAATACCAAAAGCCCAAAAATAACATACCTCCCATAATATGTTATTTGAGAGATTGAAGCAATGCTCTTCTTCAAACGAGAAACATGGTAAACATTTTGAAGAAGAAGACAATCAAATTCAGAATTGTCACCATTAAAGTTACCTTCAGTCACCAATTGATGAAGAGAATTATCGACAATAATCCTGTCTAAAAATGTTTTGTGGTATTTGTTTTAGATTAGTCAATTTCCTTTATTATCTTAAGTTCAATTATTGTGGGGACACAAGCGATATACGAGGTTGGACCCACAATATGTGGTTTACGTCCTCGGGGGAGCGAAGCTATACCTTGGTTTTCACTTTGATAATCAGATGATACAAATACAATCAAGAGATATCGACAATCCGAATGAAAACGGTTCGAAAAACGATCAATTCTACTACGCCGCGCCCGAGGTGAAGGGAGTCGCGACTTTTTGCACACAATCTCGCAAGTCACACAAAAAGTCACGACTACAAGGTAAAAAATCTCGCGAATGGACAAAAAGTCACGAGTCAGGGGAGCAGGTGACGAAAACTCGCTAATAAACATGAGCTCGCGACTTCGGGGAGCAAAAAGTCGCGAGTCAGCATCATGTCGCAACATTTGGGACAAAAACTCACGAATGAAGCTTGGGGCACAAGTTCTCGCGACTCTCCATGCAAGCTTGGGGCACAAGCCTTGGGATGCATGCAAAAAGTACGAACCCTTTTTTGGGGCCTAAGGTCTTATATTTATATAAAAACTTGGCCAATATGTCATCATAGGGTCCAAAAGCCAGTCTTTGTCAATTTGACCCAGCCTTGCTCGAGTTGCTTGGAAACTCCCAATTTCATAGAGATATGAATCGTAATGTTTCGGGTTTTCCAAAATGCATCTCGGTCGAACACTTATCACACATAATGCCGAGAAAATACCTGAAAATACTCTGGACGAGTTCCTCATCTACGAATACCTAGAAGATAGCCAAAATATCACATAAACTCACCAACAAGCTCTCCGAGTGCCAAATTACGAAATACTCTGGCATAATTCTCTACCGAAATCATCTAAAAATGCTCAAAACGTCATCAGAATCTTTATATGTGGGCCATGTATGCCCAGATTATGAGATTACTCCCAAATTCACATTATTCAATAAATATAATAGAAAACTGAAAAATATCATTTAGCTACATCAGACGAGCTCCGGGGATATCATAATTATTTAAATAACCCCTGGTAATATCAGACAATAACAATAATTTTCTTTCTGTCATGAGGACGAATACAATAAAAGAAATCTTCATTTTCGGTTTCATGATGAGAGCATCCTGAATCCATAATCCACTATGTATCATAATCTATTTATTCTTTAATTTCTAAAGAAGTGCTTGACTAATTCATTGAGCAACCCTCAAATATGATTTTTGTATTTGATTCGTGGATTTTAGCACGGCAATTCCATTTGATGTGATTAGATTTACCACATCGGCCACACACAATCTTCTCATTTCAATTCCTTTTGATATGTCTGGATTAACACATCTATAGCAAATCTTGGCATCACTTCTAGACTGACGTGTTTTACTTTTGGCTTAGTTTCTCTCATATGCTGAATTCTTATGATAAATACATTTCTTGTGATGATCCCTTATGAAGATGACTTCCTCGGATTGAGAGAATGATTTGTGTTCGTCAGTCATTTGTTTAAACACTGTCTTTTGATTTGTTAGCAAGTTTTTCAACTCATAGATTAAAGGTTCTTTTGACCACCATTTGATAGAAGATATAAATTACATAAATTGTACCCTTAGTCCACGAATTATGTACCGTAGAAATCATGTGTCTCATTTATATACAGTTATGAAATTTCAATAGATACACCTTTGATTTTCATGAAATGTTCTTGAATTGAAATATTGCTTTGAATACTTTTTGCTAGAGAAATCTCAAGAATTTTCAATTGTGCTGAATTTTTCTTGGTGAAAAGTCTCACAATGTATCACATTTGACTAGCTCTAACTAGATATATGATCAATATACTCATTACTAATTGAGGATCTCAAAGCAAATATATCCTTTTCACACTTTATCTTTCATTTTTTGCGAGATTCCACATTTTGAATGTCTCTATGGGAATTGGCTTCTCTCCCAAGATAATTTTCCCATAAATCATGTCATTGTAGTAAAACTTCTATACACAACTTCCAATAATTGCAACGGTTGCCTACCAATTTCTCCTATGGACTTACACTGTTCATCTTGTTTGAGAAAACAAACTCTCATACCATAATATAAAAAAGAATAAATTTGCAAAATAATAATGCACAAATTGTAAATTCTTTAAACCTCAAACACAAGATAAACATAACACTAAAAAGATAATAGTATTGTTTTCAACAAGACATAACTCTTAAATAAATAAAATAAAAACCTAAACCCACTAATTCACTAAATCATTACATATCCACTTATTTACCAAGTTATAGTTGCCTATTTTATTGCAACTAGTAAAAGATTTGACATTACTAAGTTAAATGTTAATTTTGAACTAATTTATAATAGAGAAGAGGAAGAAAGAATGACAGAGATAATTCTTTCTTTCTTTCTTATATGCTTGAAATTTATGTTAGTTGGTTTTTGTTTTCTGTCATATTGCAACGACTACACGATTCTCAGTTGTAAAAGCTCTCGTTGAAAAAGTATTCTGAAAATACAAAGAAGAAGAGGCAATTTACTTGCATATGCAAGGTGCATTTCAGTAATTCTAGAAATCTAAATTTGTTTTCGATTACCAAAGAAGCAAAAAGTGCAACACATTCGACACTAACCAATTGTGAAGACACCTCTGCCTGTAATCAAGTTACAAAGCGAATTTAGCGATTCTCCTGAAAGTCTTCCCGTCAAATAATTCATATCTAATGTGTTAACATACTCCTTTGTTGGCACAGCGTCACTTTATGAAGTGATCGACACCGATCGAGTGTGTTGGTCAAGAAGGCCGATCGACATCTGTCGATCGACACAAAGAATGACGACCATATGAGTTTGATCACGGTCGGCATTGAAGTGACGATCGGTACCAGGATCCAGCCTTGAGAGCGACAAGCCTCGGTAACGGTCGGTAAACCGAAGGTGGGCATTGTGTGGGGTCGACAGAAGATTAGTGGTCCGTAACCCTAAAACCAGTATATAAATGGTGACAACCGCTTTAATGCGGGATCATCATCAGACTTATAAGAGATTATCAAAGGAGCACAAAGAGAAGTGGGTCACAACAACAGATATTGTAGAACATTCTGTTCTTGGCTTTGGTTTAAGTTGCACAAGAACTCAATAAATCTTTTGGTTGTAATATTTGATTATTTTCATGATATTGGTTTGACTAGGAGGGGATTCGTGGTTTTCTACCGGTACTCGGATTTCACGTTAAAATTTTGGTGTGTTTTTATCTCATTTTGCATATAGTTTTGCTAAGTTTAATCCGTAAAACGAATCGTAAAATCCATTATAAGCTAACATCCTTATCAACATCTGGAAACAGAATTAACATTGTAGACCTGGTATTCCAGCAGGCAGCGTCTACTGAAGTAGGGTTATTCCAGAAACAAGGAGGAGATGCGGCGATCATGAACAGAATCCAGAAGCCCTAGTCGTGTTTCTGGAGATAGAATCATGCCAAGCCATTATTACCGACCGAGGTTTTGATGCCGGATAGGATTAATCCAGGTTTGGTTTCAGTCGAAAGTGTGAGATTCGCGGGAAATGGGCTCAACATTACATTATTCTATAGAAATGGTCCAATTAAGTGGAATGCTCTAGACCAATTAAAATGCACAACAAGCCTGACCCTTAACTCTTGCATAAATCAAATATTATTGGGTGAAAATTTAATTCTCGTATTTTAATGCAAATATATTCTCATATTTTGTATTTTTTGTCAACTTGAATTCACAAAGTTAATGTTTGTGATATAATTGATAATCAAATATTGAATTTTGGAAATTGTCGTATCAGACAAAAAATTAGTAGATTTTTCACCTCAAGATTTTGTAATTTTAGTAAATTTAGTATCCAATGGTGTTAGTGTTCTTCATACTTTACATTGACTAATGCAATACCAAAGCTTGTAAAATCTGGTTAATTTAGCCCAATGTTCGCATAATTAAACCCCAATATTTGTATAATTTGGTAATAATAATCCACACTTTAGAAAACACTTCAACATATTATTATAATTGAATAATTCAATTGTTGTGTTGTAATAGAAACAACAAATGAGATGGACTGTGATTCTCTTAAAAGATAATATTATACAATCGAATTTTATATAAACAATGTAAAATAAATATTACTCAAACGGATGTCGATTGTTTGATCAGTTTTCTTTTTTTTTGTGTTTTCATCAAATACCAAATTTAAAACAATAAAACTCAACATAATATCGAAGTATGAAAAAAATAATTAAATAAAAAATAGAAGATATTATAATATTATGTCGTCAATCTATATGTTGGTCGTGTATTGTTCAATCCAATAGTTTTTTAGTGTTAAGATATAAATTCAATATAAATTTATATTATATCACTTTAAAAAAATTAAATATACGTTATCACCATCGTCTAATATATCAAACATATTGGTCATATCGATCCATACCAAAACGAAATTTAGACTGATAGAAAATTATGTCAAATTAAAATAATCATGTTTAAACTTGATCTAGATTCGTACCGATTCCGTTTCGAATTGAGTTAATCAGCCAAAACCGATCCAATTTTGAATGCTTTAAGTCATTTAAATATAAATAGAACATATTATAATATCATGTCATACTCCCTCGGGTATAGTTATTTCAATAGTTTTTTAGTGTTTATGTATAAATTAAATATTAATTTATATTATCTTATTTTGAAAAAAAAAAATTACTAAATGTTATAGTCACCATTTGGTACCAAACGTGTTAAACTCTGGATTCTTAGACATCTTATAAAACCATATTTAAAACACATAAGAGTATTAAAATTGGACATATATGCGACATGGTTGATTAGATGATTCAATTTACTCAACATAATAAACTTACTTTTATTACATGAATATGATGTCAACTCTGGCTCTGATTGGAGGCATAATATGCCATGATACAAATATACCAACAAAAGAATAAATATGAAGGAAAAGAGTCATTTGATGAAGAATTATCAAGAAATCACAATAAGGAACTCAAAATTTCA
This sequence comes from Utricularia reniformis, assembly GCA_009725065.1. Lineage (NCBI taxonomy): Eukaryota > Viridiplantae > Streptophyta > Magnoliopsida > Lamiales > Lentibulariaceae > Utricularia > Utricularia reniformis. The sequence continues at coordinate 594,955 of RWGZ01001591.1, forward strand.
GCAGCCCAATGCTAAGCAGTAAATTGATTAGTAAGTTTGAGAAAATTGTGTTCTAAGTTGGTTAAGTGTTTCTTGGTATTAAGTGTTGTTCATGATCTTTGTCATATCCTATCTTGAGTGTGGGCCTATAATTTGGATTTAGTAATTATTGCATGTTTGGGGTTTGTGATTATTGCATGGGGCCAATTATTATTGGGCTATGAGATCTATTGAACATTTGGCTTTGAGGCGGTTGAGCCCACGCTATATATATTGAATGTCTTTCGTTATTCCAGCCTTTAATCTTGATTCTTGCTGTTAGTCTTTCCTCATTCCCTCTGCATTTTCCTCTTAGCGTTCCTTAAGCCTTCGCATTCTAGATTTCAAACATTATTTGTGGAAAACTCTTTGAATCTTGTTATCTTCGGCATTATAGTTCACTATCTATCTTGCGCTAGAGATGTTATTCAATGCGAACGAACCGAACTCGTTGTGCTCATATTAGTTCATATTTTTATTCGAACGTGTTCATGTTTATTCATATTTTATTCTAACGTGTAAATATGTTCGAACATTGTTCAAATTATTAAGTGAATGTTCATGTTCGTTCGAATAGCTTGTTCGGAAATTGTTCGTAAGATTTGTTCGAACATGTTTGTACTATTTGTGCAAACTTTACCAAAAAAACCATTTTTTTGTTTTAAAACAAAATCACAAAAAAATAAATATAATGAATAAATAATTAAACAATTATTTTTCACATAACAAATAAGATGACTACCTCACTAACAACAAGGGGCGAGCAAAAACTTTGGAATACCAAAGATCATACCGAAATTTTATTATTTCAGTATTTGGTATTCGTTACTTGGTATTCGGTTTGGTATTTAATTTTATGAAATAATGAAATTTTGTTTGGTATTCGGTAAAAAGAATAAAAATTTGGTATATACCTAAATACCAAATTAGTTAATAAAATACTTATATATTTTTAAAAAAATTAAATGAGTTTTGATCCTTCAATTATTGATATCGAAACTCGGTATCTTGACATATTGTAAAGTCATTAGTATGAGGTTTCTTATACTTGCTCAAATGACTCGTGATATTCTCGTTATGCTAATATCTACAGTTGCTTTTGAATATGCATTTATCACTGGTAGATATTTTAAGTATTTTTATTTAATGTTATTTTTGTGGTACGATCTTCAATTTGACTATTTGTTTGATACTTTGATATCTGAAAGGTGAACGAGTTCTTAATTCTTATAGAAGTTCTTTGATTTCAAAAAGTCTGGAGACTTTTATATGTAATCAAAATTGCTTCGTGTACTACATTATGATAATATTAAATAAGATCAATACGAGCACGATAAATTTTCCATTTACTTGATTTGACACATGCATGAGATGTTTTTTATTATTTTTTCTATGTGATTTTAATTTTGGTATTTCGGTACCAACAAAAAAATAACGAAATTATTACGGTAATTTGGTTTGGTACCAAAAAAATATTAGATTGAAATCGCTATTTCATTTTGTTGATAATTTGGTATTTGATATTTCAATATTTTGTATTGTTTGGTTCAGTATTTGATACCGAATGCTCACCGTTACTAACAACATAAAAAAAATTTGTAAAAGTTTTTAAACTTAAATACTATAATAATCTATTTTTACAAAAAATAAATTAAATAATATATTTTTTCATGAATGTTCGAATTTGTTAACAAAAATGTACGTGTTCGTTCAAATTATAAACGAACAAAAATAATGTTCGAACAATGTTCATATTTTTATTCGAACGAGCGAACATGATCAAATACAAGTCGAACACATGCTCAAGAATTGTTCGGATCGTGTAACAACCCTATCTTGCGCTTATAGGTTATCTATTTTCTTTGAAACTATTGAGTTTCTTGTTTGAAACTCAACTTTAAAAAAATTCATTACGTTTCTGCTCACATGTTGAGCTTGAACGCTATTTTGAATGCGATTACTGCCTAACTTGAACCTCTGGTTTGAGATTGTGGCCTTTTGGTGACAGATCTACGGTTGTTGAGTAGATATGAGACTTCTTGAGTACATCTGGTACTTCTTAGTTAGAAACGACTCACTGGTTCCTTAACTTTATGCTTATGTGACCTTCGGTTATAGAAACTATCTCTGTGGTACTGGATCTTTTGATCATACACCATATATGAACGGTTTGGTTAGCTTGGCTTTAGTTTTAGTGTCTTATTTACAAATCTCTCTTTTAGTGTGCAGATTGAAAGTTAGAGCATTTGAGAGATTTGTGGTTCTGAAAAACATCAATTTCTTAGAACAATGACTGAAATTTTAGTTCAATTTTGAAACTGTGCTACATGTAAGGGGCTGGATACGAAAAGCATTTCTAACCCTACTCTCTTACGTGTTTATGTTTCTGCGTTATTATTAGTGCATGATTAGTTGCGGTGAAATTTCTTTGTGAAAGAACATTTCTTCTTTTGGTCATTAGTGTTAATAATGTATGGTATCTTAGTAGATTTTCGAGACAATCGACTCTAAGATAAGAATTGACATTTGATACCATTTTAAAATTGTGGTGTTTGTTTACTGCATTCATAATACTAGAGTTAATTAGTTTATAAAATACAACACTAATGATGGTTTTACACCAAGTATAACTCAGTTGTCAAGGTTATAGACGAGTTAAATAAGGAAGAAATCGTAGGTGGATGGAATGATTGAAAGGAACATATAGGTTAGACTATATGTGCATTCATGTTATTGCTATATGTTACGAATTTTGTTGTTATTTAAATGGATGCCGTATGATTATCATCTTTACTTGTATGGAAACTTCAGTGTATTTAGTTTTAGAGGAATTTTATATTTATGAAAAACAAAAGTAGACCATCAATTTATTTTATGATTTACATAAACAATACAGTTTTATCCTTGTAAACAGGGCATCATATTAGAGGTCTGTTTTCACATGTTTATAGAGCTCTAATTAAATTGGTCTTTTTTATCAATTTTAAGAACATTTAATTAGCTTTTAAATGAGTATTTATATGATTTTTTGATGTCATTTGAGCTCTAAAAAATGTATGGATTTACAGTGTTAATAGACTATTATGCAGTTTTTCAAAAAAATTTCAACATATGTATATGTTTATATGATGTTATGTGAAAATTTGAGAGTTTGTGGATGCATAACTCTGAAAACATGTCAGAAGCATGGTTTCAATCATGTTATGATCTAAATAATCAGTTCAATTATGTGATTACATTAGAGTCTGATTATTTTAATGAGTTAGATATGACTGAAAGTTGGAAATGTCGATAGATTGGTCGTGTATTCTGTCCATTTATGATACTATGCGACTCATGATTTATGTTCTTTGATTCTTAGTGATGCGTAAGCCAAGAATTAAGGCTTCGGTAANTCTTTTCCTTCGTCTTGCCCTGTATTTATAGAGTTGCCGGCGAGTGTAATCCACGTCCTGTAACCGCCTCTGACAGGTTTGTTAGAGGTTGTTATCGCAGGATGTAAAACGAGGCTGGGACCGATGCGTGGTCTGCGTGATCGGGCCCGAGGCTTGATAAACGTGACAGGGCCCGAAGCGTGGAACGCGTGAGCCTGTAACCGTTCGGACCGAACCACGGGGCCAGCTGGCAGATAACGCTTATTTTTACTAAGGTTATCTTCGGTCCTCCGTGTTGAACATCGGGCCGGTCTTCCTAAAGGTGTAATTGGGCTGTGAGAATTCGTTTTGATTATTTAAATTGGCCCAACAGTTATCAGGCCTCACCCATTATGGGATACCCGGTCCTAGAGTTCTCATCAATCAATTTTAAGAACATTTAATTAGCTTTTAAATGAGTATTTATATGATTTTTTGATGTCATTTGAGCTCTAAAAAATGTATGGATTTACAGTGTTAATAGACTATTATGCAGTTTTTCAAAAAAATTTCAACATATGTATATGTTTATATGATGTTATGTGAAAATTTGAGAGTTTGTGGATGCATAACTCTGAAAACATGTCAGAAGCATGGTTTCAATCATGTTATGATCTAAATAATCAGTTCAATTATGTGATTACATTAGAGTCTGATTATTTTAATGAGTTAGATATGACTGAAAGTTGGAAATGTCGATAGATTGGTCGTGTATTCTGTCCATTTATGATACTATGCGACTCATGATTTATGTTCTTTGATTCTTAGTGATGCGTAAGCCAAGAATTAAGGCTTCGTTAATGACTGTTATGCTGATAAATGTAACACGATAATAGCAACAGTCTGCATATTGTTGCTTATGTTTATTTTTATGTGTTATATTTCATGTTTATGTGATATTATTTGTTGCATTGCTATACTACTTATTTGTTCTTATCACTCTCATACCACTCAATGAAATACAGTTATACATGTAGTGGATGCGAACAGTAGAATAAACGTTGCCGAGATAAGAAGAGAGTATTCTAGGTTATTTTGAAAGAACCAATAATGTATGTATATTAGAATCCTAGAATATGACCAAGTTTTATAGCTTCCGTTGTGTATTAAATAAAGATTTGTATTATAGATTATGCAGAGCTTTGTGTTCTAATTGTTAGGGGATGACATCATGCATTTACATTAGGTGTCATTAATTAAGGTAATATGTTTGATTAGATGTATAAGGACATGACAAAATGTATCAACCATATCTATTCATGCAATTGAAGAATAGCATGAATCCATCAAATTAAGATTTTCGGGTGTCAACATGATTGGCTTTTGTATTGGTTTTTATTCGAACCGGGTGAACCGGTCAAAATAGGTTCGACTTTCAATTTCTTACCCAAACGTCAATGTTAACGACATTAAAATTAGTGGGTTTTGCCCAAATTCACAAGATTTGGAGACATGTTCTACCATTTTGGTATTAGATTTATCAAATTTTGTAAAATTAGATATCTAATTTGCCAATATATATAATGTTTGAGTACTAAATTTGTCATTCTAAATAATGTGGACCAAATTATTTAAAATCAGGAAAGTTTGGATATTAATGTGACATTTTTCAATTCTATTATGAATGTAAAATACAAGGATAGCCCAAAATAAATATTATAAATGTCGTGCATTCATAATTTAAAAATTGTGTATGAAGCGCTCGAAATTGATACAATTGATTCTATTTAACCAAAATTTTAAAGGTGATAAAGGACATTTCGTATATGTTTAATAATTAAGTACTTGGATCACGAAGATTCTAAAATTATTTATGTTTAACCCTAAAATTATTATTATTTTGAGATTTCGCATAATTGACCCCCATTTTTTACAGATATAGAAAATGAATCGTGTTGCTTGATATTTGACCCCCAAAATACTAAATCTTTCACAATTGATTAGGAATGACAAATAGCATTGTATAGGGGGTGGACATGGACTAGCCCAACTCACTGGTCAACCCTAAACCCTAAACCCTAAACCCATATAAACGAGTCAACCCGTGGATTGATCTGTTAAATATCATTGTACGGATTGTGCCGTGAATTTCAACCCGTCAACCCTAATGGGTTGAAGTGGGCCAATATTTAATTTTTAAAAAATTTTAGGGTTAAAATGTAAGGTTTTTAAATTTTAGTGTTATTTCAACCTGTTGACGGGTTGTGCTGCACTTTCAACCCGTTGACGGGTCAAGAAAAATTCTCAACCCGGTGAGCCGGACCCGTACCACCCCCTACTCATAAATCCATATAATGTTTGAATATTCAAAATCTATGCCCTATAATTGCGGATAAATGTCTTACACCTAAGTAAAATTTCAAATAATAAAAAATATCAATAATTCTTACGTTTTTCAGACAATCTTTTAACTTCTAAAAAGTTTGTCGTTACATTACACGTGTAAGATGGATTTGACAGAGGTCGGGGAAGCAAATATGCATCATCAAGATCTGAACCTCAATGAGAGGCTAGCTTCGGCGAGACATGTTCTCGAATATATAAAAATTCAAGCAATGGCTTGATGAGATCCGATCCGCATGGAGATGTCGGTTTGGACAGAACATGTCACTGCGAATGCAAAAACCCGACAACATAAAGTTAAAGTAATTAAGCAAAAGGAATAAGGTTTCAAGTGAGAGCTATCTAAAAACCTTCCTAAGAAAATATTTCAAGTTTCCTTTTCAGCTTTTATTTATGTGTTGGAAGTTTTTGTTATTAGACATGACTACTTTAAAGATTGTGTAGGTGATGAGGAAGGAGTGTTTTCGGCTGGTCTTGGAGTCCCAAGGGTCGCCGAGTCTTTTGTTTTTCGTCTATTGCTTTGTTTAATGAACAACTTGCCGGGGTCCACCACAAAACTTTCGTTCGCGCGGCTCATGTCCGCTTGCTATATTACTTTCCTAATTTGAAACTTCATTTTAATGCATGTTTTGGTGAGTTGCCTCGTACCCACAACAGGTGTGGCATTGTCAAAGTCCCTAACTAGCTAGACCTAGGTTCGGGATATGACACCGAAGACCTTCCTCCAATAGTATGGTTTCGCATGCATGCATGTACCGATATATGCCAAACGAGATCACTGGCTCAATAGATGGCTCGTAGATTAAACACGCATATATCGATTACACATCTAATAACCCATTTATTTAAATTGCTCGCAAGAACTCAGAGTCATCGTCTACGAATATGGAAGTATGCAACATAGTACTGAAGATGAAACTTATCTATGAACTTCATCATAATAGTTATATGAGGTGCGTCAATTTCGTACTACGTGTACAACGTTTTCAATTGGGTATTCCATTGTCAAATGCGTCCTATGTACATTTCCTCAGGGGAGCAATGATGTTGAAGTCGCCAAACCAAACAACTACGAGTATGCATGGTTTTGGCTACCTCTAGCTCCTCGTCTTATTCTAGATTCTTTGTTTAATTTTCATATTCAACCGGGATTTCCAGTTCAGGAGCTGACATCGTTATGGTTCGCAAACACAAAATTGAAGACGCATAAAGTCACTACACGTGAAAATTTACTTATAAAACTTTGTAACGTACAATACATTGCTAAGTTGATGGGTTCCTACCTAGCGACGTATTCCTAGTATTCCAATCGATAAAACTGTGAATACGCATAAATTGAAAGATGTTGTAATCAATGGATTCCCGGAAACTCCACCCATGTTCAAGATTCCCACCGATGGTGTCAATGACTCCCTATGTTTGTGGGGCGTTTTTGGGCAGTCCGACCCACTCAATAACAAAAAACCATAATTTACTAATTTGAAATGAGTCTAATTTCCACCATTTTTTATTCTTGCTCTAACTTAATAATCACCCATAAACCATAATTAGATGACTTTTTCTTTTATATTATAATTACATCAACGATTTGACAAGAATGAATCAACCGAGAAGGTAGAAGGGAACATGAAAAACTAGTATTATCTACGAACAATATTCAAATATTTTTTTATTGGATATAATTTCTTTGAATCTTTAGATATTATTGGTTTTATTTTTTTATTTTTTAAAATATATAAACGGTTCAATACCGATAGGTTAAACTGATCCGACCAAACCGATAGCATAACGGTCCGGAAAACGGTTTGCGGTTCACAAACATGTGATGTTTGTGATGACTCCTTATTTTTAACATCAAAATTGAACCATTGATTATTATATGAATCAATCACAAAAATGTACCATGCAAACAACAACTTCTTCCTAATCTCTATTGCAAAGATGTGATGTTTGGATGCGACGTGGGTGTGCAACGCGGTCTGACACGCCAATGCACAAACGACTCGCACCCAATGCGTCTAAATATATATATTTTTTAAATTAATATCATAAAATACATTTTTATGATTACTTTTAAAAGATTTCTTCAATATGACATATTTGGCTCAATTTAGTATTATTTTATAATTTATTTCATATATTTTTAAAGAGAAAATGGCGACTTTGGTCCCCAAAGTTTGGATAATTTGGCAATTTTGGTCCCCAAAGTTTCGAGTGGCAAAAACAGTCCTCAAAGTTTTGATGATTTGACAATTTTGGTTCCCAAAGTTGCGTATTTTCGCAAAATACGTCCCCAAAGTTTGCGAATTTTGGCAAAACCGGCCACCAAATTAATTTTCGTCCGGGGACCTAATTTGCCACAAATTACAACTTTGGGGACCAATTATGCCACACGCACATAACTTTAGGGACTGGTTTTGCCAAAATTCGCAAACTTTGGGGACCGGTTTTGCGTACATGAAACTTTGAGGGCTGGTTTTGCCAAAATTAGAAAGTTTGGGGACCAAAATTGCCAAAAATTTCAAACTTTGGGGACCAAAACTGCCTTCCGCCCATTTTTAAATTTTGAAACTTTAGAATCAATAAGATAACTCTTATTTTTTTTTATGAAAAATAAATATTTTTTAATTAATAAATACTATATAAATTTTTAATTCTTATTATTTCTTAAAATATATATTATAATTATCTTAACTATAAAGTTCTAGATATATAATTTTTATCTTTTATTTAATATCTAAAATATATATTTTAAAATTTATTATCTTATTTATGATTTTTATTCTAATTTTATTATTTATAATAAAATAAATAAATATATATATATATTATATTTATATTTTAGACACATCGAAAACTTGACATGTCTATTATTGCGGCGTCGACGAATCCACGTCGGCACACTCAAACATTATAGCACTGTAAACCGGTCTCGAACATTTTTGAACTAATGAGTTTCGATATAGAAAGGGTGCTCTATTTATAGGACACTAAACGCATTCCGTAATCAAAGCTGTGTATAGAGTTATGCCGAACACATTCTCTCTACATGTTTAAATAGCCTCATATTGTTTACATCATCACTTTAAAATTATAATAATCGATGTCTATAGATATCAAACTTTCATCATTTTGTTAAATGTGAGAGCTAAAATTTCATAATTCTATCAATCCTAAAATTAAAGTTTAGTGAAGGTAAAATAAATTCTCATATTTTCTATAACTTAACAAAATCAGTATTCAATGTGTGACAAATTTATCTCAAATGTTTTCAAATTTGGTAATCTAATTCCTTTCTTATAAATAAAATTTTTGGATCAAACTTGCAAATTATATAAACTTTTGTGATCAAATTTACACAATTTTGTAAAGTTGTAGGATGAAAGTTGTTACCAAATCAAAATTTTGATATTAAAAATACCATACAAAACTTCATGAATTAAATTTATCAAAATAATCAAATTTTGAGAGATTAAATATGTTATTTTCTGATTGATTTATTAGTTTAAGTTGTGTTTATGATATGGAATAGATCACAATTCTCCCTTTGTAAAATAACATATGTAAAAATAATCATTTTTTTGTTTTTTTGTATGCACGTGAAACATCCTTTAAAATTTCACAATAATCACCAAACCAAATCATTTTTATTTATTTATTTATTTTTAAATTATCCCATAACATGAACTAAAAATCAAGTACAGAAGATTGCACCCCAAAGTCTTCAAAATCAAAGCCGATTATGTAGCTATTCTTGTCAGCGTAGATTTCCACCAGCAGCGACAATCTCGTCAACAAACTCCTCCATACTCCGGTACGATGATCCGTTTTGCTCCACCGCTTCAGCCGCCGCATTTTTCCACTTAGCGGCATTCTCCCTCAGCTCCGCTGCGTCTGGTCCCATAATTACATCACGCAGACACTTAGCGATCTCTTCACCTGGAACAATTCTCTCCTCAGCTTCGCCTCTGCAGATTCTAAGCCCAACTTTGAAAACATCAACTAAATATTTGGCGTCAGTAACTTGATCGCCCCAGAAAGGGAAAGCAGCAACCGGTACGCCGTTAGCGAGCGCTTCCACGGTGGAGTTCCAGCCGCAGTGGGTCAGGAAGCAACCAAGAGAAGGATGACACAACACTTCTTCTTGAGGTGCCCACTGTACTATCGTCCCACGATCACCAACTTTTTCAACAAACCCATCCGGTAGAACGTGGGCCTCCACGTTTAGAGCCTTTGACGGTGGCCGGAGAACCCAAAGGAACGGCAGATCCGAAACAAGAAGACCGCGCCCGATCTCATTGATCTGCTCTTGCTTTAAATGAACAACGCTGCCGAATGAAATGTAAACTACGGATTGATGGGGTTTCGTGTCTAGCCAGGGGATACAACTATCCGGCGTGAAAAAATCAGCTCTGATTTTTGAGGAATCATCAATTTCATTCGTCTCTTCCATTTTTCTTTTCAGCGGTTTAAACAGCGGGCCGACTGGTTTAATCGGCCGGGAAATCTTGGACATGTAATCGATATTCTCATGTTCAAGTTCTTGAAATGTATCCATCAGAATACACATTGGTTTCGACAAATTCTTAAATTGTCCCAAAATCGCTCTACCCAGAAAAGGATAAGGAGTATTAGGACGCAAGAAATTAGGAACTTCATCGTGCTTCAACAATGGCATGCACGGCAACTGCACATCAATTTCAGAGTCTTCTTCACTAGGAAAATTCACAAGCTTATTGAAATAATGGTAATAAGCAGAGAAACAAGCACAAGATTGAACCCAAAGCATCGCGCTCGGGATTCTCAATTCCTCAGCAACATCACAAACCCAAGGAATAAAAGGATTATTCACAAGACAAGAAACGGGTCTCCCAAGCTCACCCTGCCGCCGTACCATCTCAACCAGCTTTTCCCTTCCCACAACATCGAGATGCGCAATGTACTCATCAAGATCATTACCATTCGGGTTATTGAAATCCCACCCATCATCAAAAAACTCAAATCTAATCATCCCTTTACCGATCGGAACCATCTCATCATCCGCTATTCCATTGGCCTTTCTGATACTCTCTCCGGCGAGCTCCGGGGCACAGAATGTAACAAACAGACCGTAATCTGCGAGACGCTTACCTAAACGCAGAAGAGGGTTTACGTGGCCTTGCCCAGGGAATGAAACCATGAAGACATGAACATTTTTAAGGACTTGTGGTGGGGGAGGAAGCAAGCTGCCCATTGCCTCAAGTTGCTTATCTTTCGTCTAGTTTGGGAGTTTATTTATAAACGAACACCAAGAGAAAAGTTGACTGGTAGGTTTGGAAATTTGGGAAGAGTAGACAGCCGGTGGTGATATTCACATTTCTGTGTAAGAAATTTGATTTCTCTAATTAATTAATTCACAATAAAAATTATGTCAATTAAAGTTTTAAGTTTTCCTAATTTTTGGAGTTATGGGTATAATTAAAATTCGCATTTGTTATAGCAACAGAAAGAATGATTTGATACAGTAACAGAATTGTAACAGAAGAAATTAATAAATTATAGATTGTTGTAGCTGGGGGAATTTGTGTAATGAATGATTCAATAGTGGCGATGTTTGGAATCCGGAATCCACAGTCTGGTACGGTTAACGTACTGTAGATGCATTCTATTTTTACCAAACATTATTAATAACTATATTTGTGTGACCGTAGAAAACAGCGATAAATTTACAGCTGGATTAACCCAACGGCCACCAGAATGCACCTGCCAAATGTCAATTTTACCATTGATAAATTATAGTTTGTTTTTTTTAAAAAATAATTTTGATCATTAATTTCGTATATTCTATCAATTACGTGTTCAAACTATAAAATATATATAACAATTTAAAAATGTAGTTTTGAAATAAAGAATTTATCATAAAATAATATGAAATATAATTTTTAAGTTATAAACAATTATTTAAAAATAAGGGCAACAAAGTCATTTTATGACATTACGATCAATGCATCGCTGTTTCAAAAACAGTTTTTTAAAATCACAATCAGTTCAACTCACAGTACAGTTATCTCACCTCACCGTTATTTGACAAACGTTATTCCAAACATACCAAGTGTACGTTGGGTCACGTGCTACAATAATAAATATTGTAGGATTTAACTTTTATTGATTAAGAAATGATTTAACTTTGGGGTTGAATTTTGAATTTTTTATTAATAACTGCAATGTGAGTATGTTTATTAAAATAATTGTCATTGATTTTTCATTTATTCCTAATTTAACAGTGTGAGCTTTAGATGTTTTGAAAGTAGCACCGATGGACATAAAAGTTTGATTGATTTAAGTCATGTCCATTTCACAGCTTCCGAAAACCGATCTAATTCTGATTAAATATTTAAATCACGTTTAGTATTTTTCTCCCTGAATAAACCTCTAACCAATCAGTACATTTTCTACACCTTTGTTCTTCGTCCCAAACTGCCATATTCATCACTTTAGCTTTGTTTGGGTCCTGATTTTAGTCTTCTACTTCACTTTGAACAAAGGGAAAAAGGAGAGACTCATCCGACATATATGTCTTTTTCTTCCTACTTTCGTTTCTTTCATTTTCTTGGGTGAGGACAGAAATACAAGGAAAGCAAGATTTTTCTAGTTGATTTAGTGTCTAGGACTTCTTGGTTTCGAGGATATGATGCGTAGATTGAAGAGCATTGCTTCTGGCCTCTTCTTTTGGAACCTATAATTCTCCACCCATTTCTTTCACTTATTTCAAAGGAAATGTTGAGGGGTTTCCTATAAATTACTCGATTTATGTGTTGTAATTAACCTCAAAACTGCGATTTTGTTGTAGTTTGAGTTTTTGATGCGCATTTGGACGATTAAGTATTATTTAGGTTTTGATTTCTTTCAAAGAGAATTCGACGTTAACAGTGATAGACGTCTAGCACTGCTATTTTACAAATTAAAAAAAAATTGGTGACAATATTGATAATAGCTGCGAGTGACACTGCCACTGTTAAAATTTACCCGTTGAATTTTGAAGGGGTGATGTTTCCTTGTACTTCTCAACTTACGAATTGGATTGTGTAAATCACATATACTTCAATTTACAAAATTATAAATATAATATATTTTTTAAACAAAAGTATGTATTTGTAGTCTTACAACTTCAATTAAATACATATAAGACATTCAAGTTTCCAATACCGTTTATCATTGACACTTTAATAAACTTGTTAATATTTAATATTTTATGTACAATTCTCGATCATTAATGGTCTTGTATAATTTTTCAAACGGACCTTATTTGCGTACTTTGTGAGTGGTTTTCAAACGGTTTTCAACTTAAGGAAAACCGGATGCTAGAATGTTAGGGGTAAAAAACAAACGATATTGATAACTTTAGGTGTTATTCTTACAATTTCACAAGTTTGAGGATATATTTTTTACACAACTCGTAAGTTTGGAGTTAATTATACAATTTTCTCAATTTGGAAGATATATGTATTGCGTAGTGTATTCCCCACTTGTTTTACATGTATGTAGACTATTGATACTAAGAACTTTAGTGATCATGCCCCACAATTGATTTTGGTTCCTCACATGTCTTATCTTTGATTTCTCTTGCTATGATTTGATTTCTAATATAACCACAATCAACCTCAATATTCTTCATTTCCTTGTGATATACTAAATTAGATGATATTTGAATGGTTGATTGATTATCACATAACAAAAGTCATCTCACCTTCATAGGGCAATTGTAAATGCTTATCGACCCGAACCTCTTATCTCGACCAACCTCAAAGTCTTTCAAGAGGTTGTATAATCATTTGAACTCTTGGGAAGTGGCCTTCATAGCTCTATAGTTTGCCTCTATAGCCACAAAGTGTCATGCTTCTTAATTTTCCATCTCATCGATTACAAACCCTAAAAACACAAGGTAATTTGTCAATGATTTTATTGGAATCGCAGAAATCATAAATTTTACCAAATATTCTACAATATTCTCTTTTCATATCTTTAATTGTATCTTCTATATATCTTAGTTAATAAGATATATTTGCATATTTTATTCCATATATATCAACAGCAGAATATATCTTATATTTTCTTCCATATATATATAACCAACAAGGTATATCTCAATATCTTATTCCAAATATTTCATGTGTCAATTAAGAAAATATATTTCCCCTTCGATACTCTCGAATCTCGATCAAAGTCTAATAAGCCCGCTATCAAATAGACTCATCACAATCATCTGATCGATATCATTAATCGGTCAACGACACCGATCAAGCCGATCAACATTATCGGTTCATGTTAGGTTTCCCCCGGTCTGTAATATCCACTATCGAACCCTTCGACTATCACCCGACCTCCATTCCTAACAATGATTGCCACTTAGTGCTCACTACCAATCTTTTCATATAAGATTGTATAACACCCGTATATCGTCCGGTACGTCAAATATCAGATTTGATCAATATTTTTTTGTACTCTCATAGATATTGTCAAGGGTTATTTATGTAATTATGATACCTTTGGGGATCGTCTGATGTAGCTATATGATATTTTTATTTTTGATTATATTTATTGAGTAATGTGATTTCGAGGGTATTCTCGTAATTTGAGCATATCGAGCCCATATATGAGGATTCTGATGGCGTTTTGAGTAGTTTTGGATGATTTCGGTCGGAAATGAGGTCAATGGTATTTTCATAATTTGGCACCCGAAGAGCGTGTCGTTCAGTTTTGGCGATATATCAAGCTATTTATTCAACATTTAGATACAATGAACTAATCAACGGGATTTTCATGTATTTTCTCATCGTCATTTCTGACTAACTTCCGACCGGGATGCATCTCTGAAGCTACGGAATGTTATGACATTTATTTCAGCTTAATTGAATGTTATATAAATAATTTGGGCTCCTGGGCCAGAAACTGAGTAATTGAACTGATTTTCTCTATAAATATAAGTCCCAAGACACTGAAAAATAGCCAATTTAGCTAAACAACCCTTTGTCAAAATTTTGTTTGCTAAATAACCTAGTTTCAAAAAGGGTTTGCTAAATGACATGCTTTATTAAATTATTTGTGGAATAGTCTATCTTTATATATGTGTAATAAAAATAAATAATATATATATATATATTAATTTAAAATATATAATATATTAAACAATTTTTTATATTGATATGAAATTTCGTACTGATTTAAAAATTTTGTATCGGTTCGGATCGGTATGAATTTTTTCATTTTTTCACGGTCGACCTCGAAAAAGCGGATTCCGACCCAGAAACTCGATAGCGATCAAAATACCGGAGTCGCCCGATTTTCGTCGTATTGACCAGTATAAATTAATTTTTACGTCATAATTTAATTTATTTAAACAAACTCTTACGATTTATTAAACGAATTTAATTATTTTTACGTAAATATTTTGAACCGATACGATGAAAACCGGGCGACTCCGAGTTTTCGAGGTCGACCTGGAAAAAATGAAACAAAAAATTAATATTTCATAGTGATTCGAACCGATACGAAATTTTGGATCGGTACGAAATTTCAAAATAATATAAAAACATTATTTAATATATTATAACTTAATTTATTATATATTTTAAATTAATATTTATATTATTTATTTTTATTACACATATATAAATCAGGCTATTCTGCCAATAGTTTCGTAAAACATGTCATTTCACAAACCATTTTTCAACACATGCCATTTAACAAATAGAACTTTGTCAGAAAGGTCATTTACCAAATTTCCCCCTGAAAAAGGGTTCAGACTCTTGGCACGCTTCTCAATGCATAGTGTCGCTCAAACTTGCCTCGACAGTGACGACTTTTTGCATGCCTAGTCGCGAGATTGTATAGGCTTGGCCGTAGTCGTGACTTTTTGCACGAAAAGTCGCGAGTCATTGCTTGGTCGCGAGTTTTTGCACTGTTCCACTGGTTCCGGAGTTTCGTATCTTATTTCGTTAAAGCACACTCGTGAGTTTGTGCACCTAGTCCCGAAATTATGAACCTGGTCGCGAGATTATGATCCTGGTTGTGAGTTTATAAACCTAGTCGCAACATTTTGTCCATTCGCAAGCTTTTACATGCTGTAGTCACGACATTTTGTGTGTAGTCACCAGATTTTGTCGAAAACTCGCTACTGACTTCATCTCGGGCGCTACGGAGTGTATTTGATCGTTTTTCGTACTGTTTTCATTCAGATTATCATTATCCATTGATTGTACTTGTGTCTTTTGATTATCATACTGAAAACCATGGTAGAGCTTCGCTCTCCCGAAGACGTAAGCTCACACATTGTGGTCCTAACCTCGTATATCGCTTATGTCCCCACAATTATTAAATTCCAAATATTAAAAGAAATTGATTGATCAAAAACAAATATTCTAAAATATTTTTAGACGAGATCACCCATGTACAGGGTATTAGGGTTGGTTTTCGGTTTTTTTCGGGTTCGATCCTAAAAAACTAATTAAATATTATTATTTTTTTAAAAAAATAAAATATTTATTTGGTACCGATCGTATCACTCATATCGATCTAGACCGATAAGGAATTCCGGACAGGTATGAAAACATTGCTCACTACGAGACTTCTGCATGAATCGAGACAATACATCTTCAAAATAACTCAACTCTCAGCGAGTGAACATCAAGTAGATCAGTTTTCCAACCAAGCAACCATATTGTCAAGGGTTAATAAAAACATCTTCTTTGGCCGAGAGTAATTTATGGTTTTTCTCCATGGGTGTTGCAATGTTTTCATATCGTTTTGGTCCAAACCGATATGACATGCATATCGGCCAACATGAAATTTTTTTTTCTGGTCGACCCAGGAATACCAATACCGAGCTGTACAAGTCGAAATATCGGTACCACTCGGTTTTCATCTATCGGCCGATATATTTTCTGTTGAATACATGGGGGTGTTGTCATAGGTTTACATCTCAAAAATCCAGCTTGATATATTATGTCAAAAGTATATTTTGGTTGACAAATCTAGTTTAACTTGATGGGCATTAAAAATGGGGAGACATAAATATAGTTTATGTAATTTCTTCAATTTGATATGATTTTCAAAGGTTCTATAATTGTGTTAAATATAATGCGCAAAATAAATTATTTACAAATCATAATATAATTTGCAATATTTGGAAAAATCATTTCTCAATTGTGTGTTGCAACGTTTGTCCAAATTATTTTTAAATTTTTAAATTGAAGACATTTACGAAAAATCAAACATTGCGGAATTTATTGCACTTTGGGATCACATGTGTCATTTTGGGTTCACATGTTATAATTAATATTAAGTCAGAAATAATCTTTTACTACATAATTAACACTTCTTATAATTTGTACTAGACAAAGAGTATTCTTACCAATTGGATCATAATTAGAATCTCTTTTGTAATATATTACATATTCGCAACTTAAATGTTTTTTTACAAGGCATGGGCATGGTGAGTATTAACGAACATAACTATATATAAAGGGAGTTAAACGTAATAAAAACAGTAATAACTCATTGTTGGTATGAATCAACAACATTAACAATGTGTATACCGATCAGAAATTTCACACATGTCAAGACTTGCATGTCTGATACAAAATTTGATTTTTTAAAAATATTTAAAAAAATTAAAAATTAATTATATTTTTATGACCGAACTCGGAAAAACCCGTAATTAGACCAAACCATGTACCAGTGTAAGGCTACTCGGGGCGAGAAACTTTAGGTGAATCATAACATCGGCTATAAAAGAGAAGTGATTAGAGGTTAAGTATCTTATTCACCTACCATTGCACATGATATTTTTACCTGACAAAGTAACAAGATTCCAATGAAACTAGAGAGTTAATCTTGTTTACTATGGTGCAGAAGTAGGATGAGTGATCTACTGAGAAATTTATGATTATGGAAAAAATTAATAATGAAAGGTGTTAGTCTAGTTTCAAAGGAAATAATTTCGTACAAGTGCGATGTGAGTTATTACATATTGGGTGTTATTGAAAAAAATATTGATAGTAACCCATAGTTGACATACAAGTGAATATGAAAACATGTATAAAAGGTGTGCGTGGACCTCATGCTCACGATACAATGAGACACTGCCATTGTCTTATTGAATATTCTATAAAGGCATGTGATTCATGATTCTGAGATATTGTATTAGAGATACGGAGTTTAAAAACTCATTATATTATAATTGAATATAAAATTAAATTGGTCATAATATGATATGAAAATTATTAGTAAATAATAGTCATATGGTTTCGTTAATTTATTAAAATAATGAATAGTGGTTAAAAGAATTTAAATATTTCACTGAAATGATCCAAATTCATTTGAAAAATAACTAATTTGAATCATTTGTAAACAAATGTGATTTTTGAATTTAAAATATTAAATCTATCTTTTCAAGAACAATTGAAAATGTACAATTTTTTTACCAATGAAGATCCAAAACCAATTAAGATTTATACTAATGCACATTATTATTTAAACACATGGTTAATAGAATATGCTTGTATTTGTACTCTTAACTTAAAAAAAGTTATACTAATTACATTGACAAACTTTAAAAATATGCAGATGGCGTGTTTAATGAAAAACCTCTTACTCTCCATAATTAGACCGTTTAAAAATTTAATATTGAATTCACTATTTCTAAATTTTGGAACTATAGATCTTAGGGATAACATCAGAGTGTACACTGTCCAATGGTAAACTGTTAATTTAAAGGTTAATCATTTGTTTATAAATTTATTTTTTATAATTTATTATTGTAAAAATCAATATTAAATATTTAAATATACTTCATACAAAAAAACAAATTAATTATTTTAGAATCTTAATTTTTAATATCTTTAACAATACAATTAAAAAATGTAAATATAAATTAAAGAAATTTTACGGATTAAAATTTTTATATCGGATAAAGCTATGGTTTTTTTGAAATATTAATATATTATTATATTATAAAAACAATGAATTAACAATCTCAAAGTTAATATAATAATATTTCAGTAAATAACATGCATATCCATAATGATTCAATGGTTTTTTGGTTGAAAATTCAAAACAAGAGAAAACTTTGTTTTGTATGTACTATCAAAATATATTTTGATGTTAGAATGTATTATTGCAGTTTTTACAAAACATTACAGTATTTACATTCTGATTATAAACAGAATACATTTTCAAATTGTTATTTGAATGCAGAATGTGGTAGGAGGTGGAATCTGGAGATTAGAATACATTCTCGTTATTTAAATTATAAATATATCATCTAAAAAATCATATTTTCTTTCACATTCAACAATCTCACATTTACAATGTCGTTAGACATATGTGGAAGTTGTCTATTCTCATGTATCTTTAACGTGCAACTATAACCATACATAATTTTTTTCGTCATGTAGATACTAGCGACAAGTCTAATTTGGATAAATCTAATTTTATACAAAACATTATTTTTGTTCTGCAATTCAATTTATCACTTACAGAACACTCAATTTATCATTGATTTATAATCACATTCTGAAAACACATTCTGAAATTGCATTCTAATTTTCAAAACGCATGCAGAATATATTCTTAGTTTTTTATATAAAGTAGCTTTACAAATATATATAATTCAATGTAAATAGGTAATTACTTTTGTATCCGAGTAACTAGGTAGATAACGAGACAGATATATGTAAAACCAGTATCAACCTCATTTAATTATCCAAATATGCCATACACGAAGCGATTATCCGTCTTGTAACGGGACGAATAACCAAAATTGTCATCCCTAATAAATTTTGCTATATTTTAACTTGTTGGTTTTATTCTCAATTTTCTCAATATCTGTTTACCTAAAGAACAACTGGAGTTAGTCTTGTTACCCTTGTTTTAATAGTTGGTTTCTAGGCTGTTGGATACGTAATACGTAGACACTCAAAAACGGTAAAAACAGAAACGGGGACACGGTCATCTTAAAGTGTCCATTAGGACACATCAATGCCACATAGGATTTAAAAATAAAAATTTAGCAAAATAGAAATGAAAACATTAATATGTATGACAGAATATCAATAGTATATTATATATACTATAAATATATGAAATAATCATATGGTAATTGATTAAATTAAATATGTAGTAAAAAAATAAAATAATTAAGAATAAAATTATAAAATAAAAATAATTTAAAAATATAATATATATTATAATAATGAAACATGTGTTATAAACATGTATTATAATATATTAAAATTTTAAAAATATAAAATGTACATCCAACTTAGGTTTGTCCCCATTTACAATTACGGAGAAACCCTTTGTCAAAAAACGAGATTCTGGTGGGCGGTGGTGATTTCTGTCGTCGCCGCTGACCGTTCTTCCGGCTTCAAGTATTGCTTGATAAAAGGTGTGGGACAAGTTCCGGGTTCCTAATTTTTATATCATTTCTCTCTTTTAAATATGTACTCATCGAAAGATGTTTAGAATGTGTTTCAGTATGTGTTTTAAAATCGGACAGGTTTGGATCGGATGAGGAAAGAAAACCGGTTTATATATACTCTTATATTTCAATTTTTCCCAAAAGTTTCGAAATTTGTCCCTAGGGTTTGCAAGAGTGGGGAGTCACGAGAGACAGAGCGCATAGGACACTTCATACTAATTTCCCCAGTTTCTTAGGTAACCTTAAGAAAGGATGATGCATTGGAGAATTTATAATCTATTTTTTGGGGAATATCCAATGATCTTAGAAATTAGGGTGTTCTCTTCGTTTTTGTCTGAGTTTTGGTCATTCTTATTTTTGTTTTTGTGGATTTTTGTTCCTCTGTTCATGGGCTTCAAGCATCTCTTTTACTTGGAAAGTAAATGATTCATAGAATATTTTTAGTTTAGGAGTTTGGATGCGGTAAAGATTACAGTTTTATTTCAAAGATGATTTCAAGTAATGGTTTGCGCAAATGATTCTAGCTTCTTATCAACCCTAAAGGCAAAAATTGATTTATTACAGTTTTGAATGTGTTTCAGTGATTGATTTATGTGTGTTTATACAATTCTTGTTTGCAATTAACGTTCTATTTGTCATGTGAACACAAAGTTGGAGTATTTACTGGGTATTTTTAGGAAGATTTTGTGTTATTTATGTTCCACCTGCTGAATTGACAAACAGTAATTATTTACTGTTCAGATGAATGAAGAAGACATAAACTGTTTTCAGATTCAAGAATGGTATCCAAAGTTTAGATCATTATCCATTAAAACATTGATCCATGAGCTTCCTGACTCCTTTTCCGAGTACCTTCTTGATGATTCTGGATCCTTCATTCTCCCGGTTTCCATTACTAAGAAAGATGCTTTACCAAAGAGGATGCACAAGCCTGAAGATGAATTAGATTTTGTTATAAAAGAGGGATCAGATAATGAAGCAGAGATCCCTTCGTCACCTCCATCATTTCGTGATCTAGAAATGGAAGTTGAGTCATCCATTGAGTCTCTTGGTGGTGCTGTATTTCCTAAGCTCAACTGGAGTGCTCCTAAAGATGCTGCTTGGATAAGCTCTAGTGGGAATCTAAGATGCACAAGTTTCTCCGAAATTGTACTTTTGCTCAAGTCATCTGATTCTGTTGTTCATGATCTTTGCTATGCTTATGATTGTTGCAAAGACAAGACTTCATCAAGGCCATTAAAGTTCGTCCTTGCCCTCAGGAAATGGTATCCTTCTCTTAAACCCGAAATGGAATTCCGTTGCTTCGTGCTACACAATCTCCTTGTCGGTATCTCCCAGCGAGAGGTAACTAATTTCTACCCTGCACTCCTTGAGATGAAGAGTGATCTAAAGGGATTGATCCAAGCATTTTTTGTTGATAATTTGGAGGCTAAGTTTAGTTCGAAGAGCTACACATTCGACGTGTATGTCACAAAAGATAGAGTAATTAAGCTCTTGGATTTCAACCCATGGTGTGGAACTACACTTCCTCTATTATTTACCTGGGAAGAGTTTGCAACAAAACCAAGAGAAAAAGCAATGTTGGAGTTTCGAACTATTGAAAGCCGGCAGGGAATTCGACCTGGTTTGAAAACTGCAGTTCCTTATGATTATTTGGATACAAGCACTGGCAGTGGATGGGATCAGTTTCTCAGGAAAGCTGATCAAGAACTAAAGCAGCAGACATCATCTACATAAGCTTGTGCTCACATTTCAGGTACATAATTGCTATGTCAACAAATAGTGGTTTTATGTATGTGATCTTATTAATGATATTTGTTGCTTCACATGTTTAACAATTTCAATCAAGGAAATATTAGATATGAATGATTTTGGTCGGATTTTACTTGAAATCGTAGTCCCAACAGATTTCCCGG
This sequence comes from Utricularia reniformis, assembly GCA_009725065.1. NCBI lineage: Eukaryota > Viridiplantae > Streptophyta > Magnoliopsida > Lamiales > Lentibulariaceae > Utricularia > Utricularia reniformis. Next base: position 617,103 of record RWGZ01001591.1, read on the forward strand.
TTTTCGACAGGAGTTATACCATTGGTGGCAAACGTCTAACATCGTGCATGCTAGTTATGTCTTCATTTTCTTTTCTTTTCAAATTATGTGTAAATCATCCTTACTCATGTTTAATGCCAAAGTTCATTTTCTGGTTGAAGGTTAAAGACAAATTGTATTTTGCATCGAATCTCTTTACTTTATGTTATAAAATATTTTATTTACTTTTCTAACTTTATTTTCATGGATTTATTTCAACATCAATAGAGTAATATTATTCACTCGTGTAGAAATATGTGAGCAGCGTATTTCAACATGCTTATAGGTATTGTTAGGACTAAGTTTTAAAGTGAGAACATCATATCTGTGTTAAATAAATTACTTGTGCAAACCGCTTGTACGGTCATGAGTAGCTGTTTATTATGAGAAATCTTAACAATTTTTAATTTCGATTGGCAAGATTAAGTGTCTTAGAGACGCCCAGGAAATAAATAGTCAAATTTACTTTCGAAGAACTATATATTGCACTTGAATTGTCTGCGTCTTTCTCCAATGTTATCTATTGTTATTTTATCTTCTCGTTGATAGTCTCTTTTACTTTTCTTCAATGTTTTATTAAAATAATCATTTTAATGTTTTTATATATTTTGTGCATTAAACCCCATTTAGTTTCGTTTGTGGCAGCGTTACAAGGATATGTTATTTTTATTAAATTTTACGAATCTTTCGTTATGGGATACGTAATTCTGTCTAGATTCACGAATCTTCCTTCTAAACAGAAAGCCAGAAAACTTTTCATATTTTTTTAATTTTTATTCCTCACTCTTTCTCCATTACCTCACTCACCTCTCTCTCCATTTTCTTCTTCAAAGTTCAAATCCCCTCGGAAATTATTAGATTCTTGCTCGATTGAATTTTATACTTGTATTTCTGGTATCCATTTTCATCATTCGTGTACCTAGATTATAATTCTTTTCTTTTTCTTTCAAAGCTCCAAAACAAGAGAGCAGTTTGAAAAACCGGAAAGCATGAGTTTCGATTTCTGATAGTCTGAAGGGCAGTCGTTCTCTCATTCCTTTCACTTGCAAGCTATGTTTTTAAATCGCGGTTGAACCGGTTCGACTGTGAACCACCTATTTCACGGTTTGGTTTGAACTTAACTGCTCTAGTTTTGCATTTTTTATTTTTGAACTGATACTGTAACTAAATATTATTTTATTATATTTTTTTCAATATTTTTTTTTATTTAAATTTTAATTCTTTACTGAAATTCCTAATGTATAAAATGATTTCAATTAATTCTTACAAAATTCTTATAAATTTTTTCATTTTTTATATATTGACAAAATTATATCTTATATTTACTTTATGGAGTGAAACAATAATTTGTTAATCTTATGAATATTATGATATAATTAAATATTTTAAAAGCTTTTGAGGTTCAAACCAGTTCGAATCACGGTTTGAACCAGTTCTTAGTGAACCATATATTTTCCGGTTCTATAAAAATGACTAGTTTAAAAACATAGCTTGCAAGTGAAACAAAAGAGTCAAAGGTTTGTGCAATGCGAGTCTCTAATAATTATCTCATGGGTCATATGGTAAGGCTTAGGGTTAGTAAATTTTAATGGTTAGATCAATATTTGACTTTAGATTTAAAATAGATAAATACTATATATTTTTTTAATGTTTTTAACTTTTAAGTTTTAATTTAATACTATTAAATTAGTGAGAGAAACAATGAAAAAGGAGATGAGTTTGATGAATATGAGCTATAATGTGAATCATTTTGATGAATGATGTGTTTCTTATTTTCAATGATTTTGTTGCTGTTAGAAACTTGTACTTTGTGTAATTATTTTCAACTCTTGATTGGATTCTTTGATTTTGGATTTTAACTTTACGAATCCTAAACGAATCCATCAGGATTCTCTAAAAAAAGACGTACTACGAATCACGAATCGTGTCGTGTCACGAATCATGGTAATATTGGTTTGTGGCTTTGAAAATTAACATTAAATCAAGTTAATTTATGTGGATTTGACTTGTAGTGCTACAATATTCTTATGTTATTTATTATTGTTTGATGCCACAACAATTTTAGTCGTATGATTAATTTACTAATTTGATTCTTTTAAAAAAATTATGTTACCATCCTCACATTTCAAGGGTTGAAGTGTCATCCAATACGACCTTGAAATCAAGATGACCATTTCACATATTCGAAGAGCTACTCCACCACATAGCGAGATAGTCGTGAGACCTAGCTTCAAGCAACAGATCACGCTCAACCATACCAATTAATCATTCTGCATTACCGTAGCTTAACCTAAAATAATGCATGATTAAAGCCTTGTCTATTTGAAACTCTACTAAAGTTTCCGCTGAATGAAAAAAAACATAAGCAGCAAAAGAATTAATTAAGATGATAGCAGAGAACTCTAGGAATTATGAAATTTGGAATAATTCTACAGTTAAGTGTATGGTAGAAATTCTAGAAATCATTGGATATATATTGGCTCAGTTAGTGTAAAGAAATCAAAGTTACAAAGGAAAAGTTGAAGAGATGCAAAGAGATAGAGAGTTAATTTTTTCAATCTAATTGAAAAGCAATTTTTGGTGTGTTTTGTATATTATCATTACCTACGTATATAGACAAAAAACTCTCTATCCTATACAAAATCAAATATCTTTCTTTCACTTTTTTGTGTAAAAAACTCAGAGTCAACGTTATTCTTCTCTGTCACTGTGAATAAAACAATGCATGAAGCATCAATGTGGTCTCTGTTTGTTTGAGCTTTTACCATTAGCAACAATTAATGTCATTATGCAACATGGATTTCAGGGATTTTAGCCATATATGCAATCTAGCCTGAACTTGACTCATGGACTTTGTGGATTTCGAGATAATTTCACAAATCATTTCCCTCAGGTTATTGAATACCACAACAAGCTAATGTCATATTTTACCCAAACCATCAATATTCAACATATTTGGATATTAGTCATGCCCGCGATACCAATCTATATGCATATCCCTTCTATGCTGAATCTTATCGCCTCTTTAGACTTCTTAGGATATTCAAAACATAATTATATTACATGAATATGTTGAAGAATGTGACTACTTCAAATCTTTCTCAAAATCAAATAAGGATATGCACAAGAAACTCACAAGTATTAAACAACAAGTTGGCAAACTCATGACACTATGAAACTTATGGTGAATCGATGAAATTCCTCTCAAACTTAAAAGTATCTTGAAAACTTGAACGCAGTTACATTGAGAAGTGACTTGGAACTTTCTGATCTTGTTCCAACGGCCTATCGAAATGAAAAAAAGTTGTTGAGCAACCAGTTATTCAACCTAACAAAGAGAAGCATCTAGCATATTACCTCCTGCTTTCCATTGAAGATTTTCCAAGGCAAATAGAGAGGTTGAGACTGAAGAGATTTTTGATAATTTCAGAAAAGTTCACAATAATTTTCTTATCCTTGATGGTATTAAATATATATATCAATATCTTAAGTTCATTAAGGAAGTATGCACAAATGAGAGGAAGTTCAAAGAACTTTGTATATGATATTATTCAAATGAACTTTCCTCCTTAGTGCAAAGATCTATGTATATTTTCCTTACCTTGTACAATAGGTGATCTAAATATCGAGAAAGATATGTGCGACTTGTGAGCCTTTATCAAAATTATTCCAATTGTATTTGCAACTTACTCAAACTTTGAGAATTGAAAAAAAATGGATATGCATATGTTAGGAATGGAGGTCGGGTGATAGTCGAAAGATTTGATCGGCGTGGAAGACTGGTTGGAGGAAACCTAACAAGAAGTGGTGATGTTGATCGACTTGATGGATCTTGTCGATCTATTAAGGTTATCGATCGGACGATTGTGATGAGTCTATCTGATAACGGTAGGATTAGACTGGATCGAGATTCAAGACAATCGTAGGGGAAATATCTTTAATTAATTGACACATGAAATATATAGAATAAAATATTGAGATATATATTGTTGATTGCATATATATAGAAGAAGATATGAAGATATATTCTGGTGATATATATGAAAAAAATATATACAAATATATATTGTTAATTAGATATATGGAAGATGCGGTTAAACATATGGAAATAGAATATTATAGAATATTCAGTAGAATATTTCCTAAATTAGATCCTAGTATGAACTCTATAAATAATGAGTCTGAAGACAATTGTAATCAATCAATCAATAACTTAGTATATTGTATCCCTATTCTTTTTGTGATAGTGAGTTCACAATCGAGGTTTATCGATCACGTGGTTTTCCCAGTTTTGGGTTTTCAAGCTAAATCTTGTGTCTTTTACCTTTCTTTATTTACATTCGGTTCTCATCGCATTAATTCGATCCGACCCCAGATAACGAGAATTATTTTCTTCTCCGAAAGACGAAATTTTCCCAAGAGCATCATGCTTGTTAATCGATCCCTTGTGCGACCAGAAGGAATATTGGAAGATTTCCTCATCAAAGTTAATGATATTATCTTCGAGCTGACTTATATTATCTTCACGAATAATCCAAGACACTCAGAATCATCATCTATGCTACTTGTTTGACCATTCATTAAAACAACAAAGACCAGGATCTATGTTCATGACCGTAAATTATATATTGAAATAGATGGTGAAATTAGGAAATTCGATATGAAGTATACTATGAAATTTCTAGAAGAGCCACCAACTCAGTCTGAGTGATACAATAGATTTAATTACAAATGAATTGTTATATACTTATTACTTTGATGCGCTGCAGATCGTATAGTTATTTCATGTGATGATGATGAACACATTGTTATTTGATCTATAAGCTATTCGGATAAATTGAGCACATAGTTTTAGTCATCATGGCCCCCGTAATTGAGTTGAAGCATTTGTCTAACCATCTAAAATATGTTTTTTTGTAGGATCTGAAGTCTCTTCTAGTAAATATCTCTTCCAATCTATCCCGTAAAGGGGAGTTACTCGGATATAACGTATAAGAGATATAAGAACCACAATGTAAAAAATGTGAACAAGTCATTTACTATTATACAAATTCCCTCTTATAAACTAATCTACTACACTTTCGTTTTCCAATGTGGGACAAATATAACCTATTTCAACACCTACACTCATCATATCAACATAGAAGAGTATGACAAACCAAAATTGAAATCTCAAAGGCAACTCAATCCACCGATGATGGAAGTGGTTAAGAAGAAAGTGAGCAAACTCTTGTCAGCATGTTTCATATACCCCATCGAAAACGCGAGTGGTATCATAGAAAACATGGATAACATTGGTTGGACCGACGATTCATTAGTGATGCCCCTTCTCGATTGGGCCGAGCTATGCTCGTCCATCGAGTTGGTTCCGCCTTGCTCGGTAACATTACTATCTCTTTTAGAAGCATGTCTTGTATTGTGGCCACGTGTACAAGTATGGTGTCACTTTGGTGTGACCACCTTCCCAAAGCCTTAAATGTATTTTACCCACATCAAAACATGGGGGAGGGCACATTGACCAACAAACGGTCTAACATATGAACTCAGAAAAACCCTTACAATAAAAGGTTGACCGATGAACGTTGATCAGTCAACTACCAATCATGTACCAGGGCAACCGAGATGCCCTCGGCCTTTCTGCCCAAAATCACTTTTATTTCCTAAACTTTCTACCTTCACAGTTTATTTCGATACTTCATTCTTCTTCTTTCTCAAAGAATAGACTATGCGGCTGCTGAATTTCGTTCATGGTTTGATCTTCAAAATGCTATTAGGGTTCTTGCAGATGCCTCTATATTTATACGTCCGTAAGGTGCCCTACTTTGTTTATTTGCTAACCAAACATTTTAGACAAAGCTTAAATAATAATTCCACAACACTAAACTTAACCCAATTTAATAATCACACTATTTTCATTATCAAAATATAACAATCGATCGTACCCATCATCATTCCATATCCAATTGTCCTTAAGGATCAAGTAAAAAGTTTTGTTTGTCCCTCTGATGTTTTTACATACATACAGATGTCATTTGGATTATGAAATGCGCTAGCCACATTTCATCGTTTCTTGATGAGCATTTTTTAGATTATATGGATGACATCGTAGATGCATGTATGGATATTTTACGGTGTATGGTGGTTTTGATTCATGTCTTAATAATTAGAAGAAAGTTTTATTAGATGCAGTGAAAATAATTCGATCTTGAATTATAAGAAGCTTCATTTCATGGTAGATCATTGACTCGTCTTAGGACATATGATATCTAGCAAATGTGTAAAGATTGATAAGATAGTAATGTTATTCAATCCTTACCTTACACTACTTGTATTTGAGATTTTCCTTCTTTTCTTGAAAATATACGATTCTATCGAAGATTAATTCTAGATTTTCTAAAATTGCTTCCACTCTGTCAAGTTCATCATCACGATGTTGTTTGAATTCGCCGAGTGTAAGCAGAACATTAATACCTTAAAGGATAAAGTAACTTCGACCGCTGTTTTGCAACCTCTAAATTAACACATCTCTTTTGGGATCATGACCGATGCAAGCAAATATGACATAGGTACAATCTTGGGACAAATGATTGATAAAATACTGCATGACATGGCTTATGTATCGAGAACAATTTTTTGATCAACCGAGAATAAATTACTTGTAGTTGTATTTGATTTGGAAAAATTCAGGTCCTACTTATTAATATCCAAAGTTATCATACATCTCTCCGAAATTTAAAGGCGATAAAATACCTAAAACCTAGGCTCATTGTTGGATTCAAGACGTATGATCGATGATGAATATAAGAACAGTGAATAGAACTGCTACGGTTACGAAGGATATTGCAGAGAGCTATTCTCTTGATAAGAATTCGATAAAAAGAATAATTTTTTATTATATTGATAAGAATAAATAAAGGGTTTTTTGACATTGACAATGACGATATTTTTTATATTTAAAATAGACTTTTACATGCATTCAACTAGAGGTGGCCGTGAGCCAGACCTGGCGGGTTACGGGTTCAACCCAATAAACCCAACGATCCATACGGGTTGGTCCAACGGGTTGATATTAAATTTCAACCTGTTAATGGATCAACCCGTCGGGTTTGAGCATTGGCCCAACCCGACCCACGGGTTGATGGAAATGAGTTAAGTTAATGGTTGTTGACGAATTCAATCGGTTTGTAAACCTCTTGAATTGAGTTAAGGCTGTCAATGTTCAAGTTCGAGATCAATTTTTGTGAACCGAGCTGAGTTCGATTCGAGTTCGAATTCCTAACGAATAGAAGTAAAGAACATCTAACCTCAAAAATTTTAAATAACATATCTTAGTCGCTTTAAGAGAATATTATTAATAAATATATATATTTTTAAATTAACTAGACATTAAATTCAAACTCGAGTCGACTTAGAATCTCAATCAAAATGAATCTCGAATTATAATTTTTTACTTTTAAACCCGAACCGACATTTTATATTTCGAGTCAAAATTGAACTATAAAATAACACATAACTCCAGTTTATTTACACATCTACTTAAATCAATTCATTAGTTCTATAATTTTTAAATCAAAATGATCATAATTATTTTATTTCGCATCGAGTCAAACTCGTGTAACAATCAAGCGGATCAACATTTTTCGACCCACTGTGGGCCACGAGTTCATTTCATCGGCCCAACTTGTTACATATTTTCGAATAGATCAGCCCACGGATCGATCCATAGTGATGGGTTGGGTTGGCCCATAGTCACCTCTACATTCAACTTAAATTAAAAATAAACTAAATTTCCTAAAATCAAGGCATTAGTCTATGCATGTAGAAAATAATGGGATCATGACATCGTGGAGAAGTTTTTATTTGACTTTTTTCTTCACTTCATTGGCTTTAAATAAATGGAGGTTAGCTTAACTCCAACACTCATAAGATAAATCCTACTCTTCAAGAGTTTGACCTTGGAATCAATGATTAATTGATTATCCAAGAAATGATAAATTAGTTACTGATCATATGGTTAAATTTTTATAAAAAAATATTTTTAATTGATATATTCATAATATTTTGAAAAAGTTCTCTGAAATAAAATATATATTACATTAAACTTTAATTAATACTACTATTCTTATTACTTATTAGATATAATTTGTATCATATTTATTTACATACTACTTTATTTTCGTCATATATTATTAACTAATCATTATTATTTAAGCTTTCTAACTGAATTTTAACGATATTCAAGCCAATGAATAGCAGCATCATTTTTTATTTATTGTATAATGTGAATAGTAATGTTATCTCCGTCATTACAATAATAGTAATACAAATGTAACAATAAAATTTATAATATCAACACAATAGATATGATACTATTTAACATCACGATAATAAAAATATATTTTATTTAAAACATATTAACAATAAATATTTTTATTTTTATTTTGATATAATATTTGAAATTCTTCATATGTAATTTTTAGTTTGATTAAAATACTAAAATAGTGAAAACATAAGAGAGTGCACTAAGTGTTTTTTGCTTTTATATTGTAAATATATATGAAGTTGAAATATTTGGATAAAATAATATATTTTGAGTTAAAATATATGTGTTTCTTTACTTGATATTTATAATATTTAAATATTATTATTTATATTATTTATTTGTATTATAAACGCTTCACAACCGCTTCGGAAAACTGATTCTTTTAATTTGTCGATTCGTCGTTTCCGCTTCCTCACTTCGACGAATCCACTTCGGTGCTTCTAAACATCATAGTATGTTGGCTGACAACTGGAGAAGAGCCTTCACCTATCAATGTTAAATTCTCCATGAGAACCTCTTCCAAGTCTCCAAATATATGCATACATCGATGTTGTAATTGTTTAGTCACTAAATGTTTTTCTGCAAATATTAAAAGGTCACAAGTAGATGCATCCACTCACCGCAAATCATGTGCAAAATGTCAATGGCTCGGGAGAGTGGGATAATGAGACTGTATGCATTTGAATCCCATTCATGTTTGCAAGTGTTCGACATCTAAGGACTTGGTCAAAATAGTAGTTGTATGTTGTGCTCCAGAATTTTGGGATAAAAGACTCCCTTATCAAACCAGATTCTGTCACAATTTCAAAGTCAAGGTAACAATCAAACTGAGCAACTTTTGTGTAGATGTTAGTCCCTTTAGATTGAATTGAGAGAAAACCAGAATTTACGAGGAAACCGGAGTAAACTCGGAGAAAAACCTCGGGATCGAAATCTCGATCCAATCCACTAACACTCACGTCTTTTTATTACAGGAATTCCAAAAGGAAATTTACAGCAACAAGATTGAAGAAATGCAGTCAGTCTCTTATCGCTTCAGGATGTCCGGATTATCACGCCTGACACTCCTTCGTTCCACTCCACCAGATATGAATCTCTGATCGAAGGTGAGACTTTTTCTCTTTCAACTTGAATTTTCGCTCTTAGTTTTCCTCTCTAGTTTGCTTTGCGTCCTTCTGCCTTTTAAAGCCCTTCACATTCTGTTTTGGAGCAGTTATTGAAGTCGCATTTTAAATTGCACCCACTCCAGCGTCTTTTGCTTCCTTTTAATTTCAGTATGTTTCCCTTCCCTTTTACTCACAGTCTGGACGCGTGTCTTTAGCCCAGCTTAGATTTGCTCTTCTCCACCGCTCAACCTGCAGAGGCCAAAAAGAAAAAGAAACTGGAGGGCTCAAGCCTCACGCAAAATTTCCAGATAAGTTAATTCGTCTCTTGTTTTTCCTTTTTCCTTTCATTTGCCTCAACATACTTCCCCTCAGGTTGCGCGTTGGTCGTTTGGTACTGCTTTCCCTAGATCTGTTCGAGAAGTTTGAACATATCTAGTTATGCTCTTGCCCCTTTTTGCTCCCATTCTGGACACACACCTGCTTGCCCAGCTCAGCCTCGATTTCATCCCTATTTGAACCTGCATAAGGAAAACTAGAAAGAAAGAAGGAAGGAGTTAGTCCGTTCAACCTTGCTGGTCCTTGAAGATAAGCTTCCTATTTCTTATCCATTTTCCTTCTTCATGCACTTAACAAACTTCCCCTCAGGTTGTACAGAGATGAGCTCGCTCATTTGCCCTAGATCTGCTTAGGAGTGAGCAGACTAGCGCCTTAAGCACAAATCTTCAGCTTGTTCCCATGTATAATTTTGGTTAGCATGTCTGCGATGTTCTTCGTTGTGTGCACTTTCTTAACTAGGAATTCTTTAGTGTTAATAGCTTCCCTGATCCAGTGAGCCTTAATGTCTTATATGTTTTGTTCTACTGTGAAATGTAGAGTTTTTGCTGAGCTCGATAGTGCTCTGGTTGTCACAAAGTAGAATTGGATCTGAACAGTTTAACCCTAGTTCCTTTGTGAGTCTTCAGATCCAAAGTAGCTCCTTAGCAGTCTCTGTCAAGGCCATATATTCCGCCTCATTAGAGGATAGAGCAACCGTTCTTTGGAGTCTTGATTGCCATGAAACTGCCCATCCTGCAATGGTTACCACATAACCTATGGTGGATCTCCTTGTGTCTAGGTCTCTAGCTAAGACGGAGTCTGAGTATGCTTTGATGTCCAGTAACTCTTCATCCCTTTTGAACATCAAACACATGTCCCTTGTTCCAACTAGATACTTCATCAGCCATTTGATTCCCTCCTAGTGAGTCCTTCCTGGATTACTCATGAAACGACTTAGAATAGTTATGGGGTAGGCAATGTCTGGTCGGGTGGACACTATTAAGTACATTATAGATCCAACTACTGAAATATAACGTACTCCCTCCATGTCTGCGAATTCAAAGTCTGTTTTAGGACAGTTTTCCTTTGTTAACATAATCTGATTTGGGAGTTGAGTGGTCATTGCTTTGGCACTTTCCATATTGATTTTTTTCAGAATTCGATCAATGTAGGCTCCTTGTGAGATAGTGAACAATTTCTTGTCTTTATCTCTAGTTATATGTATGCCTAGGATTCTTTTGGCAGCTCCAAGATTTTTCATCTCAAATGAGGTAGCCAATTTTTATTTCAGCATTTTGATTGATTTTTTTGTTGTACCTGCAATCAAAAGATCATCTACATATAACAATAGAATTATAAATTTATATTCTTCCTCCTTTTTGAAGTAGGCACAGTGATCACTTTCCGTTCTTTTGAACTTTTTTTGAGTTATGAAGGAGTCAAATCTCTTATTCCACATCCTAGGAGCTTGCTTAAGTCCATAAATGCTTCTATTTAATTTGCACACATAATCTAGCTTGTCCTTGACTTCAAAACCAGTGGGTTGCTTTATATAAATTACTTTCTCTAAGTAGCCATTTAAGAAAGCAGTTTTGACGTCCATTTGTTCTAATTCCAGGTCTAGATGAGCCACTGCAGCTAACACTAGTCTTATTGTGGTGAATTTAACAATATGTGAGAATATTTCATCAAAATCGACTCCCTTTTTCTGCCTAAAGCCTTTCACCACGAGTCTAGCTTTATATCTAATAGTGTCATCAGCTTCTTGCTTTAGTTTGAATATCCATTTATTTTCCAAAGTCTTTCTTCCTGCTGGTAGTCGTTCTAGATCATAAGTTTGGTTGTGTTTTAGAGATTTGATCTCTTCTTTCATAGCTTGAAACCATTTGCTGCTTTCAGATGATTTAATTGCTTCATAATATGATTCCGGTTCTCCTTCTTCAGTTACCAGAACATAATCCGAGGAGGGATACCTATAAGAAGGTCTTCTGATCCTTCTAGTTTCAAGTTCTGAAAAAATTTTCAGAACCTGACTCCAGTTCAATTTCATCATTTATTAAATTTTATGGTTCTTCCTCTGAAGTTTCTCTGATTCGCACTTCATTTGTATCAGGTTCCTTATTTCCAGTTTCCGGTGCTTCCAAGAATTCAGGTGATGTGCCATCCTTAAATCCAGCTATGTGCACTTCTCTGCCCAGCTTTATATATGTGATTTCATCATTATTCACTCCAAGTTTGCTCAAGTCTTGAATGGTTTGGTCTTCTAAAATTACTGCATCCCTGGATCTGAAAATCCTTTCGGTTTTTGGATCCCAAAATTTATAACCAAATTTGTAGTCTCCATAACCAATGAAGATACATTCTTCTACATGGTCATCAAAATTTTTTCTATTTTCTTTTGGAATGTGTACTAGTGCCCTGCAACCAAATACCTTTAGATGTTTAAGTTTAGGACACTTACCTATGCATACACCTTATGGAGTGTTTAAATCAATGCTGGTAGCTGGAGATCGGTTGACTAAATAGCAAGCCACTCCTAAAGCTTCAGCCCAAAAATCCTTGCTTAACCTAGAGGTCTTCAATAGGCATCTCACTTTATTTAGGAGTGTCCAATTGAACCTTTCGGCTATCCCATTGTGCTGGGGTGTCCCTGGCACAGTGAACTCGTGTCTGATGCCTTGAGACCTGCAAAAAGAATTAAATTCATTAGATGTGAATTCCTCACCATTATTCGTTTTAAGAATTTTCAGATTCTCCCCCTTTTCCCTTTCAACTGCAGCCAACCATTCATTGAATTTAAGAAATGTTGCATCTTTTGTGTGAATAGGATAGGTCCATATTTTCTCTAGGCATCATCAATAAATGAGACAAAATATTTGTTCCCTCCTTTTGAAATAATATCCAGTGAGCACACATATGAAAAAACCAAGGCTAGGATCTCTTCCTTTTTCTTTAGAGTTGTGTTGTATGGTTGCTTTGCTTGCTTTCCATAGATGCATTCCTCACATTTTTGTTCTGATTTTCTGCCTTTAATGTGAATCAAACCATCTTTCTTCAGTTTTTCTAATCCGACATTCGAAATATGCCCCATTCTTTTATGCCACAGCTGGAATGGATTAGTCTTTGCCATAGTATTGATCTGTCCAGTTTGAGGCAGCAATCTAATTTTGTACAGAGTGTCCAAAAGCTAAGCTTCAGCAATAGATTTCCCATCTTTCAATAGCTTCCAGCAGTGGTTGTATGTTAGACTCACAAATCCTTTCCTATCCAAGATAGAGGTAGACAATAGATTTATTCTCAGATCTGGTATGTGTTTCACATCCCGTAGGATTAGTGTGTGTCATTCCTTAGTCAAGACTTCTATAGTCTCAATTCCTTTCAGCAATGCACATGAGTGATTCCCCATTCTTACAGTGCCATGTTTCCTTTCAGAAGTGAAGCAGTTCTTTCTTGGTGTAGCATGATAGGAAGCACCCAAATCAATTATCCACTCCATTTCTTGATTAGATATGTCTTCGGATACTTGGGCAGTAGAGATGACTAGGATTTCTTCTTGATTCATGACTGCAACAGGTTCAGATTCCTTTATTCTTTTCCAAAATCAGCAGTCCTTCTTGAGATGCTCAACCTTTCCACACCAGTTGCAACTCCAAGTTTCTTTTTGGTTGTTTTCAAGCTTCCCCTGCTCCTTGTTGTTTTGTTTGTTCTTGTAGCTCTTCTTGCTTAAATTTTGACCATTATCTTGTGTCCTAGAATTAACAAAGCAATTGTCTCCTTCACAACTGAACAAGTTACTTCATCCCTCCTTAGCCCTTCATTGATTAAACATTTTTTCACCACCTCTAACTTCAGTCTACTCTTCGGAATAGAAGAATTGATAGAAATAAAAGTAGAGTCCCATCAATCTGGAAGTGTGCTTATCAACATATGTGCAAGAACTTTATCCCTGAGCACACAATCTGTTTCAGTCAATTTATTGACAATTTCTTGGAACATTCCAAGATGATCGGTCATGGGAGATCATTCTTTGAACCTTAGTCTCATCAGTCTTTTGAAAAGAAATCCTTGGGACTGTGTAGACTTTGGTTCAAAGATGCTTTCGAGCTATTCCCACATCACTTTTGCATCAGTTTCTTTGGCAACATGATGATAATTGGCGCTGTCGATCCATTGACGAACAAAGCCTAAGGTCTGGATATGTTTCATATCTCAGTCTTCCTGCTTATATTTTTATGGTTTCTAGGCTCTGAATTTTACTGGTTCAAATAGGAATCGGCAATATAACAAGTCTTGCATCCTATTCTTCCACTCCGGATAGTTCTTGGAGGTTAACTTGATCATCGAATAAGGTTCTCCAGCCATGCTCTTCAGGGCAACGCTCCAGGTGAGTTCTGAATCGGTTCTTGATGTGATTACCTTGAAACCTTGATCAGTGATCTCCGTTTTGTTTTCTTGTTTAATTTCCGCAGGCGTTTCGACCTGCATGGGCCACCACTTGTTGGGATAAAAGACTCCCTTATCAAACCAGATTCTGTCACAATTTCAGAGTCAAGGTAACAATCAAACTGAGCAACTTTCGTGTAGATGTTAGTCCCTTTAGATTGAATTGAGAGAAAACCAGAATTTATGAGGAAACCGGAGTAAACCCGGAGAAAAACCTCGAGATCGAAATCTCGATCCAATCCACTAACACTCACGTCTTTTTTATTACAAGAATTCCAAAAGGAAATTTACAACAACAAGATTAAAGAAATGCAGTTAGTCTCTTATCGCTTCAGGATGTCCGGATTATCATGTCTGGCACTCATTCGTTCCACTCCACCAGATATGAATCTCTGATCGAAGGTGAGACTTTTTCTCTTTCAACTTGAATTTTCGCTCTTAGTTTTCCTCTCTAGTTTGTTTTGCGTCCTTCTGTCTTTTAAAGCCCTTCACATTCTGTTTTGGAGCAGTTATTGAAGTCGCATTTTAAATTGCACCCACTCCAACGTCTTTTGCTTCCTTTTAATTTCAGTACGTTTCCCTTCCCTTTTACTCCCAGTCTGGACACATGTCTTTAGCCCAGCTTAGATTTGCTCTTCTCCACCGCTCAACCTGCAGAGGCCAAAAAGAAAAAGAAACTGGTGGGCTCAAGCCTCACGCAAAATTTCCAGATAAGTTAATTCGTCTATTGTTTTTCCTTTTTCCTTTCATTTGCCTCAACACAGAACTGGTCTTAGAACATACATTTATGCATGTGATAGTATTAATATTTACTATATATGTTTTTTCATGTTAACCACTTTAATGAAAGAAATATTTGATATGAATGATTTTTGCTCAGATGTGACGTCAAATATATTCTAGGGTTGGAGGAAATAGCATATATAAATAAGTGGGAGGATCAACACAAAAATCATTTTCGATTATACGGAATTAACGACGGTAGTCCTAGCAGATTTCCTGCCTTCGATGAGAGTCACACCGGCATCAAACATCCTGCAACATTCACTCTTCATTATTTCCAATATTTCTTCCCTTTACACATCATGTTTATATAATCATTAGTCATGTTTAGTGGCTAATTTCATTATAATTGACGGTTAAAAATAAATAGTGCTTTCTCATACGACAAAACTATTTACTTTTATGTTATAAATATAATTGATTGATTTTATTATCAAAAACATAAAAAAATCTATTTTTTTAATCAAAGATTCTCTAATACGCTCTAATTGAATTAATAAAATATTCACTAGTCTCACACCCTTACGCTTCAAATCTCACACCTCGCCTCCTTTGTTGTGGAACCTAGATTATTGTTATGTATTTTAAATTAAAATCAAATTAACTGAATCTATTTGGATTCAAACTTAATTATTATTGCATTTTTAACTTATTTATAATTGTTGCCACACAACACTAATATTTTGTTTTCAACTTTAGCCATGTTTCAATGTTATATTTGAGCTCTTCTGAATGTCAAATTGGGCCATCTCTGTTTCACTCTATTGAAACAGCCCAAGGTAAACATATGAGCCAGACAATTACAACAACCCGTCATACCAATGACTATAATTGAATTGAGTTTTAGAGTATTTTAAGTTGTGATTTTTGTTGGGAAAAAATCCTACTCCGGAGAAGAAAGAATAGAATTCCCTTTATCTTGACCAAATTTAATTAATACGATTAGAACGGAACATAAATGAAGAAAAGTAAAATACATAAGATTTTGACAACATGTTCGTATCGATTGTAAAACTACGTGATTTATAAACCTCAATTGTAAACTCACTTACAAAGAGAATATGGAACAACATGTTACAAACTTGATTGATTGATTACAATTATATTTATGAGAATTACTATTTATAAAGTCAAACTAAAATCTAATTTAGAAAATATTTTACGATATTATCTTTCCATATCTTTGACCACATCTTTATATCTTCAGGTAACAAAATATATCTCCGTATATTTTTCTATATATGATCTAACAAGATTCCAATGTACATTCTTTTATATATTTAGCTAATAAGATATATTTTCATATTTTCTTATATATATATATATATATATCTAACAAGACTTCTTCCATGTATGTAGCTAAAAAGATACATCGATCCAAGTTCAATTCGATTGCTATCAAATAGACTCATAACAATCATTCGTGTTAGGAATGGAGGTCTAGTGATAGTCGAAGAGCTTGATCGGGGTGGAAGACCGACAGAGAGAACCTAACATGAAGCGGTGATGTTGATCGACTTGATAGATCTCGTCGATCTATCAAGGATATCGATTGGATGATTGTGATGAATCTATTTGATAGCGATCGGATTATAGTTGGATCGGGATTCAAGAGAATCGCATGAGAAATATATTTCCTTAATTGACAAATGAAATATAGAGAATAAGATATTGAGATATATCTTATTGGTGCATATATGGAAGATATATTGATATATATCTTGTTGGTTATATATATATAGAAGAAGATATGAATATATATTCTTCCGCCGATGATACATATTGAAGAAGATATGAAGATATATATGGTGATATATATGGAAGAATATATACAAATATATCTTGTTAACTAGATATATAGAAGATGCGGTCAAAGATATGAAAAGAAAATATTATAGAATATTTGGTAGAATATTTCCTATATTAGATTCTAGTTTAGACTTTATAAATAGAGGTCTCATGAAGACAATTGTAATTAATCAATAACGTAGCATATTATATCTCTATTCTTCTTGTAATAATGAGTTCATGATCAAGGTTTATCGATCACGTGGTTTTCCCGGTTTTTGGTTTCTACACTAAATCTTGTGTCTTTTACATTTCTTTATTTACATTCGGTTTACATCGCATCAATTCGATCCGACCCCAGATAACGGGAATTCATTTTCTTCTTCAAAGGAGGGAATTTTCCAAATAATTGGTGATGGCTGTGGGGTGTCCCGTGGGGTGGGTGGTGACGGATCGTGGCGATGGGGGATTACCGAGCTATCTCGAAGATGTTTGATGATGACGACTATCGGTATTGGAAGATGCAGATTGAAGGAACTCTACAACGACATGATCTTGGAGTGGTTCTGAAGAATGATAAACCGAAAGAGATGGAGGATGTCAAGTGGTCTAGAATCGACAAAAAGGCTCTCGGTTTCGTGGTGGAAACTTTAACGAGAAACGTTGCCTTTAACTTTTATGATAAAACCACTACGTACGGGATGATGAAGGCGATAGAGGATATGTACGCAAAGCCAACATCAAAAAATTTAGTGCACGTTGCAAATAAACTTTACACCTTGAAGATGGCCGAAGGTGGTTCAGTTTCCAAACACTTGAACAAGTTCAATCTTGCCGGACAACTTGCATCGATGGAGCATGAAATCAAAGATAATCAATTAGCAGTCCTTTTACTTGGAACATTGTCGGACAGTTGGAGGACCACGGTCGACTTGATCAGTAGCCAACCGGGTAAGTTAGAGTTTATTGACGTACGGGATCGATTGATCAGCGAGGAAGTGCGGAGATCCAGTCAGGAATGCAGTGACTCTGCTGCTTTGGCAATAGAGTCGGGTCGGTATAATAACCGATGGGGTAAGGGAGGACGTGATGACGATGGTGATTGGGATGATCGGTCGAAGGGAAAGACCGGTGTGTTTGAATTGCGGAAAGAGGGGGCACTTGAAGCGAGAGTGCAAGAAGAAAAGAATGAATGTATCGGCGTCGGTTGCCGAGACGGACGATGTACTAGTTGTGTGCATTGAGAGTCCGATCAAGTCATGGGTATTTGACTCGGGTGCATCGTTTCACATTTCATCCGATAAAAGTATAGTAGTTAATTTTGCGGGCGGAAATCATGGAAAAGTGTACTTGGCGGACAGGAAAGCGCTGAAATATACAGGTCGGGGAGACATATCGATCACTTCTAACGGTCACAGTTGGTTCTTAGAGGACGTAATGTATATCCCTGGTCTTATGAAGAATTTGATTTCTATCGGCCAGCTTAATGTAAAGGGGTATCGAACGACTTTTGGAAGCGGATGCTGCAAAGTGTCGAAGGGATCGATGATCGTGGCTAGGGGAGCTAAGATTGGAAGTGTGTATGTGGGGGTCGGCACCATGGTGGACTGACCGGGTATCACAAAATGCAAGGCTAAATGAGGACATGTTCGAAATCGACACAAGGGTGAAAATGGGGTGAAACCTGCATGGTCGAGTGGAGTGGAACACCGGTTAAGGTGGATCAGTCGGAGAAGCCTTTGGGAAAATCAACCGATAAGGAGATCGGTAATAGCAAGGTTGATCGGTCGGAAACAGATCCGGTTATGGTCGATCAGACGACAGATCAGAATACAGGGGAACCGTTAGCTTCTGCTGTTAGGCAATGGAGGGCGAGGAAAGCTTCCGAAGAGTGGTAGTTTGCCCTGAAGAACGAGTTAGTGTCATTGGAGGCCAAGACTTCGGTTTTGGGGAAGTTGATAGGTTTTGTCATGTCGGTTAAGTTAGGGTTGGGGCATGTCCTAACTTGGTTCACCAGTTGATTTGGGGAACGGGGACTTTCGAGGGTGGGCATTAACCTCGAAAGTCGGAGGCAAGAGTTGTTCAACTCTCAAAGGGCATCATGTCGATCCATAAGTGTCGGGCGGACTAGCTAAGAAGAACGAAGAATCACCCAACTCCAAGTGGGAGATTGTTAGGAATGGAAGTATGGTGATAGTCGAAGGGCTTGATCGGGGTAGGAGACCGACCGAGGAAACCTAACATGAAGCAATGATGTTGATCAACTTGATGGATCTCATCGATCTATCAAGGATATCGATCGAACAATTGTGATGAGTCTATTTGATAACGGTCGGATTAGACTTGGATCGAGATTCAAGACAATCGCAGGGAAATATCTTTAATTAATTGACAATGAAATATATAGAATAAGATATTGAGATATATCTTATTGGTGCATATATGGAAGATATATTGAGATATATCTTGTTGGTTATATATATGTGGAAGAAAATATGAATATATATTCTGCCGGTGATATATATAGAAGAAGATATAAAGATATATTCTAGTGATATATATGGAAGAATATATACAAATATATCTTGTTAACTATATATATGGAAATGCAGTCAAAGAAATAGAAATAGAATATTGTAGAATATTCGGTAGAATATTTGCTATATTAGATTCTAGTTTATACTTTATAAATATAGGTCTCATTAAGATAATTGTAATCAATCAATCAATCAATAGCGTAACATATTGTATATCTATTCTTCTTTTGATAATGAGTTCATGATCGAGGTTTATCGATCCGTGGTTTTCTCGGTTTTGGGTTTCCAAGCTAAATCTTGTGCTTTTTACTTTTCTTTATTTACATTCGGTTCTCATCGCATCAATTTGATCTGACCCCGGATAACGAGAATTCCTTTTCTTTTTTGAATGAGGGAATTTTCCCAACAATTCAATCGGTGTCATTGATTAGTTGACGAGGACGATTAAACTGATTAACATCACCGCTTCATGTTAGAGTTCTTCTGGTCGATCTTCCATATCAATCGATATTAGTCATTCGACTATCATCCGATCTCTATTTCTAACAATTATTCCATATTTATATGTGTCGATTTCCTCTGTGTAGCACATACACTTTACACATGGGGTTTGGAAATATTAGCTGATGCCAGCAGGCTATAGAACCACTAGCAATTCAACTATATCTTCTTGTTGTTTTCACTTGAAAGTTTGTTTTCAAGCAACTGTGATGTGATTATCAAAGCATTTTGTGTCCCAGTCAAGAGACAAATACAGTTTGAGCAAACCATAACCAAAATCAAAACTAAACACCACATAAATTGACTGCTTTGCCTTGCTGTTTTGGACCACAATGGGGCTTGTTTTCATTTCAAAATTCACCCTTATTTGTCTAACATTCAATGCTACCCCCAATCTCCATCTAACTCTAATCCCTCAACACCAGTCTCTGGACTCATAGGGTTCCTTTTTTGTGGGCTCTTGTGAAAAAGTAATTTTTGAATTTTCTCCTGACATTTTTTTCTTCCTATGTTGCTGTGATGTTGCCATCACCTAATTAATTTCTTCATCTAACTCTTGTTCATTTCCCTCGGACCACTTCTTTCTCGTTAAAGCAAATTAGACCCTCTCCCTTTTTCCATTACCAAACTTGCTTCTCTATCTATAGATACGGACTCCTACTCCTACTCCTACTACTCGTATTCTCATCTCTAGAAATTCAAGATCTAACTCGCTAATATCACAATTTGTAAGATAAATAAATCATATTGAAAAAATTAAATCAAACATATATTAGATACATATTATAAACAAATCATTCCATCATGAGCTTTGTTTGTTCGAACCAACATTAACACGATGAGCACATTTCTACCGTAGAATGAATTCCTTGAACAAGTGTTCGATGTGATGTTGTTATCATATAATTTATTTGAATTAACTATTTAAAATCTTGAAATATACAATTTTACTATTAAAATAATCATGAAATGATCATAGAAAAACTTATCAGAATTCATTATCATCATTGTCGAGAGAATAATCTTCTTCCTCTTTACCCAAATTTTGAACTAATGAATTAATGATAATATTTATACTAAGTAAAAAGTTTATCTGATAATAACTTCTTAACTTACATAAATATTATATTGTTTATTTATCATTTATCAAAAACTATTTGATGGATAATAAATGTTATACATAATGAGATAGGAAAAAAGATTTTCTCGTTACTTAAATATCTATAATAGTATTACATTTCATCATGTAAAATACTAGATAAATAAATAATTCATTTAATTAAAATTATAATGACACATTAATCATAAAATAAATCTAATACATGTCGCAATCATGAGAAGGCGATTTTAAAGGGAGTTAATTATTAACATGAGACACTTAGTTGACTGTTAGTTTTTTTTTGCAATACGTTTATACTTTTTAATTAATTATTAAGTATTATTATTTAAAGTAATCAATAAATCCGAGTCACGCGAG
The DNA here is from genome assembly GCA_009725065.1 of Utricularia reniformis. Classification (NCBI taxonomy): domain Eukaryota; kingdom Viridiplantae; phylum Streptophyta; class Magnoliopsida; order Lamiales; family Lentibulariaceae; genus Utricularia; species Utricularia reniformis. The sequence continues at coordinate 638,394 of RWGZ01001591.1, forward strand.
CGCAGTGCCATGACATGTACTTGATGCGTCAGGTCCAGAACTGGACTTTGGGCCCAATTCCATAAAACGGGTTCAGGTCCTAATATTTATTATTTCTCGATTTAATCAATTTCGAATAATTTACCTCATAATGTTTTTTATGTTTCACATCTAACTATTTTTTAAGGTTCAATATGGTTACAAATAGTCAATGTTTCAAGGTTTTGTTAGACTTTGAAAACTTAAAAGATATTGGGGTTGTTTGGTTTAGCTTTTCAAAATCACGGTGAGGTATGGTGATCGTACCGCACTTTGAGATGATCGTGATAATTATGATCGAGATTTAAAAAACTGTTTGCAAAAATTACGGTGATCTTACCGTGATTATAATAAAATGTTTATTTTAACATTTATTTAATATATTTGTTATAGATAAATATAACTCAAATAAATATTAAAACGTTCATTACATATACAATAAACTAATATTTAGATCAAATTTTTAATAACTTATTTTACAATAATGTACCGAAATATAAATTATAATTTTACTAAAACAATTTATAAATATATAATGATTTCAATCAAAATATATTAAAAATTTTCACTAATTATGAGGGGCGTTAATGTCTCCGACTAAGACATCAACTTTACGAGTGTTTCACAAATTCTCTAACTTCAAGAAAAAACTAAAAAACACATATTCACAACATGGAAAATTGCGTAATATTTGTGAAATGATAATAAAATTAGTTAGGATTTGATTTTAAAGGAATTAAATAAATTTTGAATGACAATTTTGAAATTTAACAAACTACAGTGGATTGGCCATACGTATCAATGCATGACCTTATGACCGCCAAAAATCTCAGTACGGTCACCGCAATTACCTAGATCGTTTGGTTGTTAAAAATAAAATTGCAATGCGGTTATCGCACCGCAGTGGCCACCGTAAAAACAAACAACCCCATTATTTGATTTTCGATTCCATTGAGAGTTTGGCCTGACTTTCAATTTATTATAGATAATATATATACTAAAAATTAAATATTATAATATTATTAGTTATTTTCGATTTGTATGAATTTGAATTAGAACCTTAACCAACTCAACTATAAAGGTTGGTGATTCAACTCAATTGGTTTACACCACCCATAACTCAAACAGCTGCCTAACAATTTGACTATTACCAAAACCAAGTCATTTATGGATATTATTAGGAGGACCGGCAGATCCAGTGTTAAAGATTATATATACATGTATGTATATGTCTCCTAAAAAAAGGAGTAGATGTTACAAATAGTAATATCTCTTTTCTTGAGAATGATTGTTTCATATTGAAATTGAAATGTAAATTAAAATGATTCATAATGTATACTAATGTCATATTAATTTTTTATTCAATTATTATCATAATTAATTTTATTTATTAAAGACTAAAACCAAATATTTTCATATTGGTACAGAGCGGTATTCCGGTATACAGATAGTATATCGCTCTATATCAAATTTTATTTTATTTAATTATTTAAAAAATAATATTTCATTAGTTTTTTAGGATCGAATTCGAAAAAATCCAAAAATTGATTGTAATACCCGGTGCATGTGGTATCAAAAAAACTACCGGTATTACCTGATATTTGATGTACCGATCGATACATCGGCCGATATGAAAACATAGCAAAAACCAAAATTCGAACATTGATAATCTTGATGACATTAAACATTTAAGTGGTGAGTTACACAAGTGGCTCATTTGTTCAATGATTTTACATTATAGTTTCCTTCATTGAGATATTATAATTTTGGATATCATCTCAATTTTATCTAGCTAAATAATTTAGTTGGAAATTGAAATTTCCATGAAATTAATATGCCAAAATTGTGTCTTTATTTCGGCATATGATAAAACACGTCATTAAGTAATTTGATTTGTTAGATTTTCGTTCTAAAAAATGGGGAAACAATAGAATTATACAAAAAAATGCTACTTCCTTACGAATATTACTTTTGACACATTTCAATGTTTTAAATTTTATGTATACCGAAAATTTCGTATTTACCGGATTCGGTCTGTATTTTGACAAAATATCGACTGATACGAGGTTTCGGATCGACTCGAATTTTTGCAGGTTAGGTCGGATTTTATATTAAAAAAAATAAAATATGAATATTTTATAATTTAATTTATTTTAATATCCCGATAAATATCTGGTATACCCGAAACATATCATGTATACCGATCAAATGAGATTGTCCGGTATATCGGTCGGTACCGATTTTAAAACATTGCACATTTTAGGAAAAAAATACCCATAAAAACATTTTTTGTAGTTTATTGATATTTAAATGAAATTTCATTAAAATCAAAGGGTCAATTGATAAAATTTTCATCACTTTGCCTTCTTTTTTGTCATTTCCTTTCTGCTGCAAATTCACAGCTTTACAGCTGTATCCTGAAAAATATTGAAAATGATGAAACGGCAATATTTTGCATTCATTAGTAAATATAAATAAATTATATATATTTTTTTTTACAAATAAGGATTCCATCATGAAAAATTGTTGTTCATTTACAATTAATTTTAAATAAAACTTCACCAATTTAAAACTATTATATTTAAGCAAATCAAATCAATTATAATTTTAAACATACACAAATTAAATTAGAATTGTAGGATTACAACTAATTAAAATCATACTATAAAACCATATATTTCATCAACTACAAGAATTTATTAAATATATTTTTTGAGACTAAAATTTATAACATGTATAAAGAGGGAAGCTTATCAAACCCGACCCAAAAGAAAGATTTGTTCTACTTCCAAAGTAGATTAGGAATGATCATGGTTCATTACACTCAATCCAATCGATTTGTATCTATCTCCTGCTCCAATTGAAATTTTTATATTTATATTATCAAATAAATTCAGATATATAGAAGAAAGAATTGATTCAAACTTCATTAAGTGATAGAAATTGGATATCAATTATATACTAAAATTTAAAAATAATTACCACAAATGTTAATATTATTAAAATAATAGTTTCAAAATGAAAATAACATAACACTAAAATAAGTACAACAATGCATAATCAAGTACACTTATTCGTATGCAATTTATTAATATTCATATAAGGTTAGCAACTAATGTAATGCATTATGTGTTTTGTTATATAATATATTGTTATGTTAATTTAAAATGAACATATAACATGAATGATCAATTAATAAACCATCTGATATTCTATTTTTAGAGATATTTGAAATATTTATCCAAAATAACATTATTAAATATATATTTTTTGTTAAGAAATAAGTAATTAATAGTTAGGGGTGAGTATTCGGTACCAAATAGTGAACCAAACTAAATATTGAAATATCGAATAACAAACCAAACTAAATATTGAATACCGATCTCAATCCAATAATTTTTTGGTACCGATATCGAAATACAAATTTAAAAGCAAATAAAAAAATAGTTTCGATCAATTATATATAAAAATATTTTAAAAAAACAAACATTGAGTAATTGATCAAATTACTCTATTTATATAATAATACAATCTTCAATTCTTCTAGTTTCGACTCCAATATAAGTGTAGCATGTTTTGAAACTTCAGAAAGCAAATACGAAAAATAATTATTAAAAAATAAATGAAAAGTTATCTAATGTGGAAATAGTTTACTAATGTGGAAATATAAATTATTAGAAAAATAGTTTAGTAATGTGGAAACTAAATTATTATTCTCAAAGTTATCTTGTTCATATTGATCTTCTTCAATATAATCAGAACGTAATCGACAGAGTCAATCTTGAGTGCATATAAGTGGCTCCACACTTTTCAAACTCAAAGAACTTCTATAAAAATCAAAGATTCGTCTACCTATTATAGTAATAATATGTGAAAATTAGAATAATATCATAAAACCTTACATTCAATCCAATATTAATAATTGAATGATATATGATCCATTTAAAAATTTTAAAAAATATATATTTTTTAAAAATTAATTTGGTATTCGATATTTAACGAATTTTTATTCTTATTACCGAATATGAAACCAAATACCATAATTTCATAAAATCAACTACCAAATTGAATTTCAAATATCAAATACCGAAATAACAAAAATTTAGTATGATACTTGATATTCCAAATTTTTTGTTCGCACCTATTAACTGCAACATGAAACACGCATAATATTGTATATAATTAATCTATTAAGATCAATGTTCGAGTTTTTTAACATCCCAAAATAGATCTCACATTGTTTAGCATGAGAATGGAGTGTGATTATATACGAAGGGATTATTATAAAAACAGACAAAATGTTGATTCCCAACGGCGAGTTTCTTTGTCTGGGCACACACAGTAGGAAAAACAAAACATTCGCTTCATCATCACTGAATTCCCCGTTTCTGCAAAAATTGCAGCGGTAGATCTGATTTTTTCGCGATTTGGATGTGCAATTTTGTTTTGGGTTCAGAAGGTGCAGGAGGATTGAGCTGAATCATTTGAATTATCATCCGTTATGTAAACTTGGAAGAAGCTCATGCTATGCCTTTTACGCTTCAATGGGCGGGAACTGTTTGATAATTTGTCTGAAATAAGCAGGTAGCATTTCTTCACTTCTTCCTGTAGAGGGACAGAAAGAGACAAGGAGCATTTATGTGATTGGGATTCTTCAATGTAGAAAGAATAATGATAATGCAGACCAACCTTGCTGATTTTAAGCATTGTAAGAAGATGAGTTTCGTAGTCAACTCCGGCGGCCTCATCAACTGCATGAAGCAACGTAGCGGTGGCTAATACAGACGGCGGAGACCGCCGGAATCTTGAATCTGTTTAAATATGGATCAAGTTTACTATATCTGATTTTACGTTAAAGTTGAAGTGTATTACCTGATAAAATTAGCAGAAGGAGATTTTCACAGTTACTGGGGAGATCAAAATGGAGATGGATCTTGCTTTTTAAGAAAAGTTTACTGATAATATGATCGAGAAATGAAAGAGGGGTAACTGGATTCATTCTCCAGTTAAGAGAAGAAAGCACTAAAAGCTCCATTCTTTGAATGGTTTTGGCCTCAAACAAATATTTGGCACCTTGCACCTGTTAATCGACAGAGATGAGGCCAAATTGTTAGTACTTTATTCCCACAGACAAGTGTATATGAACAAGGGGGGGGGGGAAACACAAACCTGAAGATCTAAAAGCTGAGGAACATATGTTTCTTCAATTTTAGCAGCAATAGAGAGACAAGCAACAGCAGCAAGCTGCATCATCCATGGCTTTTCACTTTGAAAACTGAGACTTAAAAGGAATCTGTCAAGATAATTTACAGCAAGAATGGCTGTCAAAGGTGTAAACCCATAGTGTGTATTGATGCTGAGAATCCATTCCACAGCTTCTTTTCTTGCATCGCCACAATCCTCTGGTTCTTGTGACGGGATGAAGCTTTCCTTCTCTTTAGACAAAAGCATTTGAAGCTCTTCATCATCCCGTTGAACAAGAGACAGAAAAATGTCACCATTTTCGTCAGAATGAATGTCATTTAAGATGATTCCATCTTCTTCTTCTGCTTCTTCTTCTTCACAGTAAAGGGTATCATCATCCAAAAACGAGTTACCTGCAAGTCCAAAGGCCATGTACCTCTGATAAAGAATGTGGATGTGGGCTGTTGGGTTGTTTCTTTACGGTCATCATACAGGAAAAGAACCAGAGAACAAAGCAGCAAGACGCATGATTCTGTTTTTCACATTTCTTTTTTCCTATTGATGCGAGTGAATGGGAATGGGGAGACACAACTCGCTCCTCCTCAGGAAAACAGTGGGAAGATATAAGCAGAATCGCTGTCACTCTTGTCTTTTCTTTATGCTCGACCCAGCAAACTAAATCAAAATGAAGCTGAGCTGGGTTACTTGTATCTGCAATTATAATAATTTATAGGGCAGTGTGTGAGTCTCGTATTTTCGTTTTTCTAGACATAAAAACACCTTGAAATTGCAAACGACGGCACAAAACTCCAAAGAAAGTTAATCCCCCTTAAGGGACAACACACTACTCAAGACATAAAATGTACACACCTACAGGCTACATCTACAGCATAGGGTAATCCAAGTTTGACCATCATAATTTCATGTTTTACCCAAAACATTATATAAAGAAAGTTGGGAGGTTTAATTTCATCATAAATCAAGAACCTGGATTAACTTCAACTCATTTAATTCATATTGGTATAATCACAATTAATACACTATTTCATTGCTCTTGTGTTTTCTATCAGTTTTGAATACATGGTATGTGTAGGTAGGGATAAGGTCATCCCAATATCTCACTAAATTTATTCACTACAACACTAGAAACAGTAAGGATTAGCTCACAGAAGATATGGGATGAGGACTCCCAACTCTTCTTATCTTCTACTTGACCCCCCAATAGATATATGGATGGAACGTAAGGTGGCAGAGATCTTGCAAAAAATGAAGAGAGATGAGTAACATAATCTGTTTACAGTATACTGCTTGAAGTAGACTGAACAACACTAACAGACAAACGAATAAAAAAACACCAAGAATCCATCGACTTTGGTGCCAAATATTGAATATAACGTTTCAAGCATGGGCTGATGGGTTAGACATCTTTCAAACAAGCCCATAATCTGGTTAAATTGTCAAAAATCAATGATATGAAAAAAGTAAATTTAGAATATTTTAGTGTAAATATTGTTTAATATTTGATTTGATAGGTCATAGTTAGATTTTTATTGTAACCATATAAATAGAGGGTCTCAATAATATACTTTATTATATATTTTTCTTTTGATAGTAGTTTACAATTTTGGTTAGTGGTCACGTTTTATTTCCTGGTTTTGTGTTACGCTAAGCCATGCATCTTTTATTTTATTTTTATGTTTTATGTTGTTTATTCTCGTATTAATTATATTCGACCCAATTAAAGGAAATTCTTCTCAGCCAGAGAATTTTTTAACAATTGGTGGTAGGTGTGCTGGGGTGGCGGATTGTGGCGATATGGAAATACCATTCGATTTAAAAGATGTTTGATGGTGACGACTATCAGTATTGATAGATGAGGATTGAAGGAAATCTACGATGATATGATGTCGGTGTGACTCTTAAGAAGGATAAATCATCCTAGATGACAGGTACCGAATGGTCAAGAATCGAAGAAAATACTCTCGGTTCGTAGTGAGACTTTAACGATAATGGAATACCGATACATTTATCAGTACGGGATAATTGAATTATAAACCACTACGTACGGGATATCTACACAAAGCTACATCAATACATTTAGTGAACCTTGCAAATAAATTGTACACATCAAATATGGCCGAAGATGATTCAATTTCGAAACACTTGAAGAGTTCATTCATATTGCTATACACTTGCATCGATGGAACACAAAATCAAGTATAATTAACTTGATGTCCTTTTACTTGAAACATTGTTGTACAAATGGGGAAGCATGGTCGATATAGTCAATAGCAAAACAAACAGAGATCTAATGGAAAATGCAATGTCCCCACTGCCTTTGTTTTGGGAAGTGGACATGTTTGCGAACAGATGATTACCGATGATTCTGCGAACAGAGATGTGCGAGGTTGGGCACTAACATTTAAGATTAAATGCGAGAGTTTTTCAATGTTATGAATGAAGGTGGGGTAATAGTCGAAGGGCTTGACCGACGTAAGGTATGACCAATCGGGTAGATCAAATACACTTTTTTCGGAAAATTCAGTTTGGTCGGTTAAAATGACCAGCTAGGGTACCGAGGGGCTAATGTCGATCAGCGTGGATAACGAACATGAGAAACCGAACATGAAAAGGAAATGTTAATTGGTCTCGTCGACCATCAAGGATATCGATCTGACGATTGTGATGAATCTATTTGATAGCGATCGGATTAAACTTGGATCATGATTCAAAATTGTTGAAGGGATAGATTCTTTACTTAACTGACCCACGAAATATACGGAAGAAGATACTATGTATCTTATTAGCTACATATATAGAAGAATATATGAAGATATATATTGTTTGTTACATATATGAAACAAGATATGAAAATATATCTTGTGGTTGCATATATGAAGATGTATTCTGATATTACCCGAGGGTATTTATGTCATTATTATATCCCAGGGCTCGTTAGGCGCAATTAAGTGGTATTTCCGGGTTTCTATTTTTAATTACGAGATAAAGCAGCTTTGAGGGTATTTTTGTAATGTTTACATCACAGGCCCGCATATGAGAATTGTGATAATGTTTTGAGAGATTTTGGACAGTTCCGGCCCTGAACGACGATAGGGGCCCCTTTCATAATTTGGCACCCGGATAGCAATTTTATGATATTTTGGGGTATTTTCTAAGTGTTGGGAGATCAAGAATTGATCAATGATATTCTATGGTATTTTCTGAGCATTACATGTTATTAGCGGTCGATTGGGGCTTAATTAGGAAATTCTAGGACATCATGGCACTTATCCTGGCAGAATTGGGTGTTTCTAAGCCATTTGGGTTAAAATGATTAAGATTGAGTTTATGGGCCTAAAATTGATCTACTCGGCCATGTTCTTCTATAAATATATGTTATTATGCTCTTGATAAAGGTTGAGACTTTTGACACACATCCCAATGCAAGGTTTTCGCGTGAACTTACCTAGGACTCGCCAGAACTCGTATTCCAGGTCGTAGTCGTGAGTTTTTGCCCCTAAAAGTCGGGAGTTTGTGCTGAATCATGACTTTACGTGCTTTTTCAATGGTTACGGAGTTTCGTATCTTATTTCGTGGAGGCTTCCTCGCGAGTTCTTGCTTAGTCGCGCGTTTTTGTACATGATCTATTGCGTGTATCTGACTGGTCTCGAGGACTTGTCCATTTGCAAGAAGTTGTCCTGTTGATTTGCGAGTTTTTGGCAGACCGGAGCAGACATATTGAAATTGATCGTTTTTCGAACCATAGTAATTCAAATTCATAAGATCCCTTGATGGTACTTATATTTGTTTATTTATCATAGTGGAAACCAAAGTAGAGACTCGCTCTCCTGATGATGTAGCCCACACATTATGGGTCCAACATCGTATATCCCTCGAGTCTTCATATTAAATAAAACAAAGATAATAACCGAAAATAGACTGATAAAAAACAAATATTATAAAATATTTTTAGAAAATATCACAATCAAAGTTATGGAGAGAGATATAATATTCTATAATACTTGGTAGAATATTCTGTGGATTATACTCTATAAATATTGGTCTCATGAACACAATTATAATCAACAATAGTGTAACATATACTTCACTATTTTCTTGTGATATTGAATTCATGGTCGAGGTTTATCTGTTACGTGGTTTTTTCCGATTTTGCGTTTCCACACGGAATCTTGTCTCTTCTAGTTTTCTCAATTACTTTTTGTTTTCATCGCATTAATTCGATCCGGCACATGATAAATTGAATTTTTCTTTTAATTTTTCAGAGGAAATTTCCCATTAATTGGTGATTGATGTGCGGTAGTTACTGCGATGTGGAATACCGATTGATTTCCAGGATGTTTGATGGCGATGACTATCGGTATTGGAATGTGCGGACTGAAGGAACTCTACGACCATTTGATCTCGGAGCGGCTCTAAAGAAGATAAATCGGCGAGATGAAGGTGTCAATTGGTCGAGTTAGATGAGAAACATTGTCTTCAACGTATTCTTTAAATCACTACGTAGGGAATGATGAATGCGATCGAGGATATGTAGTCAAAGCCCGAATAAACTAACTTAGTGCACATTGCAAAAAAACATTACATCTTAAAGATTGTTGAAGGTGGTCCTATTTCAAAATGCTGAACGAGTTATATAATCTTGTAGAACAAGTTGCTTCTATGGAGCACGAAATCAAGGATGATCAACTAGCAGCTTTTTACTTGGACCATCGATCGATAAATGGGGTACCACGATTGATGTGATTAGTAGTAAACCAGACAAGTTATAGTTTATTGACGTGCAATATTGGTTTATCAGTGAAGAAGTACGAAGATCCAATTGAGATTGCATTGACTCTGATACTTTGAGAATAGAGTCGAATCGGTATAATAACCAATGGAGTAGGCGATGACGTGATTATGATGATTATTTGGACGATCCGTTGAAGGGAATGACCTGGGAGAAGATTAAGTCATGTGTCCAATCAGAGTGTTGGAATTGCGAATTGATGTGACACTTAAAGTGAGTGGAACGAGAAATAAGGGATGGATATGAGTCAATTTTCGAGAAAAATGATGTACTATTATTGTGCATTGAGTGTTTTATTGATTCATGGGTTATTGATTGGGGTGCAATGTTTCATAGCTCAATTGATCGAAGGTTGTTCGTTAATTTTGAAGTTTTAAATCATTGAAAAATTTACATAGCCGACGGGAAAGCACTGAAAATCACTGGTTAGGGAGACATATCTATAACAGCCCGTCTTCTAGCTTGCACGATATTGTCTGTTTTGAACTAAACTTACCCTAATGACAGCCACCTAATAATCACGGCTTTACTTTTCCCTAGCCCAAACACTTCTCAGTGGGTCACCTATCCATGAATTACTTTAGGGTGAACACTCTTTACTTTCTAGTTCTAATGTGATCCTTTCCACTTTACTAGGGAAAAAAGGCCCGTGTAATGGAAGATGAATCATTATACTTAACATACGATCGTTCCCCGTCTATAGCCGATGCTATGATTCGCCTAAGGTGTCCTCTCGCACCCCCGAAGGGTCTTACATTTAAGACTAGGTGGAAAGGAGTCGCATACGGTGCCCTCTCGAACATCGGAATATGTTGAACATCGGAATATGTCATCGTTGACATGGAAGAATCTCTTCATGAATGCGAGAACTTTTATATCTGGATGGAAATTCTGAAGGAGGAGAGTATAGTTCTGACTTGGATCGAGTCCCAAATTGGGAAGCTCAATCAGGCCCGATTTAGTTTTTCGCCACAAGTCATAAAGGATACCTTGCTCTCTTCCCTTGTACGGAGAAGCATAGACACATCGGTCTCTTAGAAGGAGAAAAAACTGATAGAAATGAGAGTAGCGGGTCGGAACGTTCTCCTATCCCAATTGCAGCACCTTCAAGCCCCGGTCCTTCCGAGAGACTGAGGTTGGAAGCTCATTCCGCTGATCGGGTCGGCCAGATCATGAATGCCGTACAAGTGGTAAGACACCCCAATTTATTTTCAAATTGAGGCTATGTTTAGATCGGTCCCTACCATTCTTGCATGTGCTCTAGAGGAGCTTGACATTGGTGGTTGCCTTCCATCATGCGCACAGTGCCCCTTCGATCTCAGCAGATATGCAAGAACATCACTCAACCAAAAAACAAGTTGAAATCAAGTAAGAGGAGCTAGTCTCTATACGAGCGGAGTGGGAGACAATAGTGACCTGGTTGGAGCGGGGACCAATGTTTCTTTGCTAACTACCCACGTGGTTGATTTGGAAGGGAAGCAGAAGATTGCTCTTACGGATTTGATCGCATTCACTTTCCAAAGCTCTAAACAGGAGGCTCAAAATCAGGCATTGAGGGATGAAATATCCCATCTCCAAGAATGGTCTCAGTAAGAGAAGGAGGCACTTCATGCTAAGGCTCAGGAGGAAATGGATGAAGCGATCTTGGGGCTCTTTTAGCCTTTGCCCGATCACCCTTTTCTTTGCCTTCGATGATAATATATGTGGCATGACCATCTCCCAATGCTTAGATAATAAACTAGGCCAAATCTAGCGGCATTTCAGAAGCAATCCGAAAGATGAAGGATGGGACCAAATCGAACCTTTGGTTAAAGATGGAGAATTCAATACGATTCTTGTTCCAGATGAACCGGTCCTAGAAGACAGCTAAAAAATCCCTCTCTTTGAAAAGATGGAATGAGCAATCAATAAGAGTGGATGATCGGGAGAAACACCATCTAGAAAATGGGGCCCGAACTGACGAGGGAAAGTGCAATAAAGAGGGCGGCAAGGAACAAATAGTTGAGTCGTAGACATAATTTTCATTCTTGTATCACTGTTCCCCTTGTATTTTGAAAACATGATACACTCCCCCTCAACAATAGAGCTTTTTTTGGTTAAATAATCGAACTCAATAGAATAATCCCTCCAACACAACCTCAGTCCGATTAAAGCCATCTCGTTGAGTTCATCAAAAGGACAGTTTATTTTGGTTATGTCCTCGATCGAGTAGTTAAAATCTCCAGACCTAATCATGGGCCGCCATAAACAAAAATTCTAGATAGTTGCGCTTGTCAAAAGTTCGGCATATTAATACACTCATCTAAGTAGGAGTAGGCACATATCATATGACTGGTAAAGCTCGGAGAGGTCCACTAGGTAGGACCATGATGCGACTTAGATTGCTCTTAGTCCATCCCCTATGTTTATGATATTTTGTGACAATGGAGCCCCGATACTTTTATATGTCCCAAGACAAGCTTCTTCCTATTCTTTAGACACATAATGAGTTTGTTTGGTTTAACTTTTCAAAATTTCGGTGTGGTGAGGTGTAGTGAGATATGATGATCGTGAATTTTGAAGTATGTTTGGTAAAATTGCGCTATTATGATAGTGATTTATGTAAAAGTACTTAAATACATTTATATATATAAAATAATAAATATAATTATATTATAAATAATAAAAGTAAGGGTAAATGAGTCTTTTCCAAAATCACAATGAGGCCACAACTTGTTTTAACAACTGTGATGATATCGTGATTTTTTTAACGATTATCACATCACAATTAAGCTTGTGTTTTGTGTGCATTAAAAAAATCACGATTTGAACATCTCACCGCACATCACCACTGTTTTGATCGGGGTATCTAACAAACCCAATATATGATCGATTATACACTCATTGCGTAACAAGTATTATCCAATTGATTTTGCCAGCAAGTTCCTGTGGAAATTTAAGTTCTTGGTGAGTTCCATAAGATTCATGACTTAGTCATAGCGGTCACCAGTCCAGATGTAATGACCCGTCTTCCCGCTTACACGATATTGTCCGCTTTGGACTAGCATGACCCTAATGACACCCACCTATCCTTCACGACTTTACTTTTCCCTAGCCTCACACTTCCAAGTGGATCACCCATCAATGAATTACTTCAGGGTGAGCACGTTTAACTTTCCAGTTCTAACGTGATCCTTGCCCTTTGCTAGGCAAAAGACATCGCGCAATGGAAGATGAATCATTATACTTAACATAAGATCGTTCCCCGTTTATAGTTGATCCCAAGATTTGCCTAAAGTGCCCTATCGCACCCCCGAGAGGTCTTACATTCATCCCTCCTTATGGTCAAAGCATTTTCGTTGAGGTTTGAACCAACAGATTGACTATAACATGGGTCCTTCTTCGATACAAAATGTAACGATCCGCATTCCCGCTTGCACGATATTGTCCACTTTGGATTAGACTGACCCTAATGAGACCCACATATTCCCCACGGCTTTACTTTTCCCTAGCCCCACACTTCCAGTGGGTCACCCATCCTTGAATTTCTCCAGGGTGTTCACGCTTAACTTTCCAGTTCTAACGTGATCCTTGCCACGTTGCTAGGAAAAATGCCTCATGCGATGAAAGACGAATCTTTATACTTAAAATACGACCATTCCCAGTCTATAGCTGATGCTGGGATTCGCCTAAGGTGCCCTCTCGTACCCCTAAAGGGTCTTACAATAAATGTAATAATCTGATAGTTAAAGAAACAACTAAATAAGAGTTTAATATTTATAAGGATAACAATGAGTTTTGAGTATGAAACTCATATTAAGGTGGGTAAAATGTGAGAACCCTAAATTATAGGAGAATTTGATAACTACTAGATATTATTGAGTACAATATATGAAGAAACCAAAAATGGAATGTATTCCCTATATATTAGTTTAAAAATAATAGAAAAAGAGAATCATATTAATAATAAAGAGAAGATAAATAATTCTATGTTGTAATGAAACGTGAAATGATATGGCGATACGAAATCGAATAATTTGAAACAAGTGCCGCTAACGATATCAAGATGTTGTATAATGAAGCAAATGTCAATTACAAGATAATAGAACATCAAATCGATTAAATAAGATTATGCGATTAAGTGACATTGAAGACAAACTATTCGGTGAGTCATTCAATAATGTTTACCGATGACAAAGTTATAATGTATGATTTATTAGGCAATTGGATAATCGGAGAAACATTAGAAATATATCATAGATTATAGATATAAGAAGACTTAATAATACTCAATAGAATAAAGTAAGTATGAGTTTAAATACAATTGACGGGAAAGTGAATAACATGATATACATATTTCAACGACCCAAAAAGGAGACGGAAACGGGAACCCGAGAGATTAGTCTCGTATTAATTTTAGTTATAAAACATGAAAGAGGGACTTTTCTGGAAAGATGGACAAAGTTAGGAGACCTATAAATATGAGTGGGATGGGCAAAGAAGGTTCATTTTGGCACATAAAAACGAAAGGAAACCCGAGAGAGATAATTTTCCCCATAAATTTAGAGGCAAGAGTGCAAATTGCTGTAGATTTTGGGCCATGTTTAAATTACCGCGAGTTTTGTGGTCATAACGCAAATTGGCCGCAGATTTTGGGCCATGTGTAAATTACTGTGAATTTTTAAGTCATAACACAAATTAGCCGCGGTTTGGGTCATGTATAAATTACCGCAAATTTTGGGGTCATAACCCAATTAGCCACAGATTTCGGATCACGTTGAAAATTACCGTAGATTTGGGGTCACAGCACAATTAGTCGTGGATTTTGGTTTCACATTGTTATTAGCACTGAATTTGAGGTTTTGTAGGAATTTGTTGTGGATTTAGGGTCACGTTGTAATTCTTTGCGGATTTCAAGGGCTCAAGTGTAAATTGCGGCGGATTTTAAAAGAGAGGGAGCATTCGTCTCAAACTGATCCAGAAATTCGAAGACCTACGAAAAAGGGCGACAAATTAGACATGTCTGAGGAAGGAACACAGAGGTTCCCAGAGATAGGATTGTACGTACTACAGAGACGAACTAAACCGGAAGGGAAGCATATACTCTCGTCGAGTCGGCCAATAGGTAACAGTCGGATTAGCGAGACATGTCACCGGGCATGTAAAAACCGGCCACAATAGAAAACCATAGAGGAATAAGGAGAGAAAAAGGAATAGATAAGAAACTAAGAAAGTAAATGAAAAGAGAAAAAGAAAAAAAGATAATGAACAAAGTCTTACTTTTGAAAGAGAGAAATTTCTTTTAATAGACTGTAACCCCTTTGTTGATGTTGTAGGTGATAAGGCAGATTAGTAGACTGGAAGGGAGAAGGTTTTAGGTCATCGATTCTCAAAGTTGTTCCGTAGTTTTAAATTATGTGCCCAAAGTTGTGTTTGTTCGTTGTTAAGTTTCCAATCATGTTTCAAGGTGAATGTTTTCTTAAATCAGGTTAACTCGGTGTAAATATGCTAGGCCAGATTTACGGGCATTACATCAGACCCGTTCAGAAATTCCATCGTCCAAGCCCGGTCAATTCCAATTTAATACAATTAATTTGCTTAAATGATGTTATGTATTTACTAGTTTGAATAGTGCAATCTTGCTTAAGAAAACACATGTTAGAAAATGTCAATAAGAATCTAGAGGCAATATTACACCAAGTTCATAATATTACTGGTTCAGAGAATCTCATCACCATCTAGGGATTCAAACTTATATGCAAATCCACCCAATTTTTTGAGAATTCGATAAGGTCCTTCCTAGTTACGATTCAGTTTTCTTATATTCTTCT
This sequence comes from Utricularia reniformis, assembly GCA_009725065.1. Taxonomy (NCBI): domain Eukaryota; kingdom Viridiplantae; phylum Streptophyta; class Magnoliopsida; order Lamiales; family Lentibulariaceae; genus Utricularia; species Utricularia reniformis. Next base: position 654,216 of record RWGZ01001591.1, read on the forward strand.
GGACCCGAACATTTTTTAGAACAAGATCACATTCGGCATATTCTCACAACCATACTCTCTTATTATGGACCCTCTACATTGCTCTCTGATAAGAACACATCTACGGGTATACCATGTTTTTTTTCTTATAGTAGCTCAAGATCCAATGATCACCTTACATTATTAAAGTGCTCATCATAGTTACTCACCCGTGAAGATCGAATGCCCACTTCAATGGGGCTAAGAGCTTCAGATCTGTAAAACAAGGCAAACTTGGACTCCATGGTAGTGGATCGGAGATGGGTCCGATAGGTACACAACTCTTCGTATAAACGATTGGGTCATCGGCCTCCAAGATCTTCGAACATAGTCTTCAACTCTTTTAGGATGATCTTGTTAGATACCTCAGTGAGTCTATTAGTCTGTGGATAAACTACTGAGGATAAGCGTTGTACGATGCCAAGTTCGGAACAGAAGACCCGAACCTTCATTTTGTTAACTGAGTTATGTTATCATAGATCAATACCCTGGGTAATCCGAAGCTACTCACAATGTTCTTCTATAAAAAACCTTCACAACTTGACCATTTATGGTGGATACGGCTTCCACCTCGATCAATTTAGAGTAATATTCCACCGCCACTATGCAAAACTTGTGTTGTCCAACAGATCTGGGGAATGTACCAAAAATTTTGATTCCTCACCTGTTGAATGGGTAGGGGAGCGGAGTGATCGAAGGAAAGGATCCTAGTTGCTGCGTGACCGAAGAATGATGCCGGCATGAAGTGCATCTCCTAGTGAAATCCTTAGCATCCTCTAGCAGCATTGGCCATAAATAGTTTGCCCTGATGATACAATGATAAAGGGATCGGGCACCTGAGTACAATCGCATATCCCCACATGAACGTGGCTTAGAACATCATTGGCTTCCAAAGAGGCCAAACATCGTAGGAGAGGTCCTTCGAAACTTCTCTTAAAGAGATATCCTCTATCAATCAGGTATCTATTGGATCGGGCCCCAATTTTCCTCGCCTAAGAGGGTTCTTCAGAAAAGAATTCGTTTGTCAAGTATTGGACCATTGGATCTATCCACGTAGGCTCCATTTGAAGGATAATGTCCTCAATGTGTAGGTTTTGAAGTTCTAGTTACAAATCCTCTATTTCTTCATGTGATTGCTTGGTAACCTGGATATCGACTAAGGAACAGTGTTTTAAAACCCAGCCCAGATCGTCTAGGATGGGAGGTCGGCTCGTCAACCAGCCCATTGGGCAGGCCGGTTGATGGGCCAGAATTTTTTTTAAAAAAATAATATTTTTTGAAAAATTTAAAATATATTTTTTAATAAATATAAATAAGTTTAATAACATTTTTAACACTTGTTCGATAACGGTTTGATAACGATTCGACAACCGTTCGGTGACTTGTTAAAATTTTTGGTTCATGAATAGAATCGTATTTAAGAACAACGCTGAGGAGTGGTCCTGAATATGGACCGAAACAATTCCCGATCCTATGTTGGGTAAGATGGCCACCAATTGGGCAGGTCCATATATTTTATTTTTTTCTCGAGGCACATGACCGAGTGAGAACCCAAAGAACTTCTTGGATGAATCTATCACATTAGCATGTTGGAGCTTCATCGTTGTTTCATGTGTGTCGAATCTTCCTACATACTATTCCACCACTAACATGGAATAAAAAAACATCTGCACTTTGGCCATCCCATCTCTCGGGCCATACTCATGTATGACAATAAGGGTTCATAAACAACGTTATTTGTGCCAGGAAACTAATACATACATCTCCTTGAGCGGTGGTGAAAGTGATACCATCCTCGTTTCCTCCGAGGGTCGAACCATCAACGTGAATTGTCCACCGTCATCATCTTAATTAATGCAAACTGCCGATAGGATCATTTCGACTACAAAATCTTCAAGTACCTGAGCTTTAATTGCTCTTTGAGGTATGAACTCTAAATCTATGACACTAATCTTGACTGACCAACCTACAATTAAGATCAGATTGATCCAACACTGTTTTGAGTGGTTGATCTGTGTGGACATAAACTTTTCTTCCCTCAAAGTAATGACTCAACTTTGAAATATCTTTCTTTAAAGCAAGCATGAAATTCTCCAAGTTGGTGTATTGGGTTTCCGTAGACACTAAGGAGTGACTTACAAAATAAACAGACCGATGGATATCCTCTTAAATTGTGACCAGGCTGCATTTACTGTGGCTTCTGAAACGACCAAGTATTGTCCCAAAGGTTCATCAGGGTTCAGGCCAACCATTGCTGGACGTGTACTCAAATGTTTTTTAACTATTAAAATGCACCAGTGCATTCATCGGTCTAATCTATCTGATTGTCCTTTCGCAACACCCGGAAGAAGGGTAAAGCCCAAATCTGCTCAATGCAGCAAGTCGCCCAATTAGCATTTGAAATTCTCTCTTATTTGGGGGAGACTGCATATCAATGATAATTTGAACATTCTCTGGGTTCACTTCAATATCTCTTAATGAAACATAATACCCAAGGAACTTTCCACTTCTGATCTCGAAGAAGCACTTGTTTGGATTGACCTTTAGGATATATTTGAGTCAAATTTCTAAATATCGAAACAAATAGGAAATTTTATCTTCATCATTAAGGGTTTTACCATCATACTATCATCCACATAGAATTTCATGATATGACCTATCAGCTCCCTAATAATTTGGTTGACCAAACGTTGATACATGGCTTTGACATTCTTCAACCCGAACGACATGACCATATATCAATTGACAGAATATTCGGTAGGAAAAAATACTTCTTATGATCTTCTTCAGCTATGAAGATCTGATGGTACCCGAAGAACGCATCAGTAATGCTCATAAGAGTGCTTCCACAAAAAACATTGATGTATGTAGAGCGTGAAGGGATGCGACTCACATAGTTTATTGACGTATTTGAAGTCGATGCATACTCTCTATTTTCCATTGGCCTTTGACACCATTACAAGGCTAGAAACCCACTTTGCGTAAGGTACCTCGGTAATAAATCGGGAATGCAGCTCCTTGATCTAAAGACATCAGCGTGATCCTTTAGAAAACCAATAAATTGCTCTTCCAAGTGAGAGCCAATGCCGACCCAATTTTTTTGATCTTGTGTGGCACCATCAATAAGATTTATTGCTTTGAATCCGATAGGCCCCATTAAATGTCGGGAATGAGGCGATTCTTCCAAAAACTCCACTCGGGCCCTCTTGATCGAGGCTTGTGTGCGGTAGGAGTTCAACTCGAAGGAAATTATATTCTTTTCACATATAGACTCCCCGATCCGCGTTCCACTGGAGATCTCATATATCTCCTCATCAACTTGTCACTCATTCGGGGCTCGAGCTTCATTAAGAGGGGGATTAGATTCACTCTCTAGTGGAGATGGGAGAAGGCCCTAGTCGTGTCTACTAGTTCCTTCTTCGGCCTTGCCCGCGGTTCCCGCGACTGTTCGTGCTTCTCGCATAGTATGGTAGAGAGGATATTCGGTCCTGCACAAGATCATAATAAATTTGGGGGTGGATGCAATTTTTTCGCCTTCTTGGTTGGTACATATGATCCTTTTGGCGTTCGTGATGGGGCGTTCCTTTCGTTTTCCTCCTTGATCTTCAGAGTGGGGCCCCTCCTTCATCATCACAGATACCATTTCCTGCAAAAGAGTGCATTCAGTGTGGTGTGATCATTATTGTGATGTAGCCCACAAGTATCCCCCTTTCAGTTTTGGTTGCCGTAAGAACCTTCTCAACAACATCCCCTAGTTCCCGGGGCTGCTTCATTGGGTATTCGAACCCAGGATCAAGAAAATGATGTAGTCCTAGACATGATTGCTGCCAGGGGGCTTTTAGCACCCCACACCTAGAGCCTCATCCAGATTGATATTTTTATTTATCTTCTCTAAGAGCATTCCAAGGTGGGTGAAGGGCTTTTCACCAAACTGCCGATAGGCCACAAGGACCAATTACGTATTGATGGATATCAATCTTATTGCTCAGCTCAAGCTTGATTCCTCGAGCCGTCTTATTAAAATTCTCCATATAAGATTGGAGATTCATTTTGGAAGGAATGTATCGAAGCTGGTACAATTCCTAACGGCTTCGAGGTGGCCTATGTTCGGAGTAAATTGCTCTAAGAATGCCATAATTAATCCACCACTATATTGGAGGGATCGGGCAGGGCGGTTCCTAAACCATGTGCGTGCATCTCCCTATAATCCCGCCTTAAAGGGAATCCTCTTCACTATTTCATTAATTAATCAATGGGCAATAAAATAGGGATAGGGGCAACGGAAATGAATAACAATAATAAAAATGACCGGAAAAATGAATAACAGCCAAGGGATGATCCATAACTAGATGATCAATCAAAATGTATGCCCAAGGTCCTAGAGATATCCTCTAAGCTTTCATTTTCTCTTCCTTCAAAAGATGAAGAATAATAGTTATATCCATAACCTCAGGCAGTTATCCCCATATCCTTAGGCAATTATTTCCCTCCACTTTCAGCTAACATTCACGTGGCTGGGTCAGATTCAGTTGGGCTTTGGTCTTGAGTTCATCCAATTTGGTATGCTTTGCGACTTTGGGTCGGTCTGTCTGTATGGGCTGCAGCCTTCTCATATACTCGGTACTGAGGTTCCCATCAATAACTATCACTTCATTAGAGAGTAGGGTAAGTTGAGGTTTGCAAGAAAGAAATGTTCGATTTTCGCCTTAGAGGTGCGCAACAGTAGGGGCAAGACATCAATGATAAAGGATTTGAGTAACCCTAGTCTATTTATACACACTCACCATTGGATGATCGACGTAGTGCATCTACGTCGAGGCACTACGTACCTTGGAAGGTGAGACACCGACCCAACTTCGTAGGATTCGGCCTGCTATGTCAACGCCTTGGTTACCCTATGGGACAAGAAAAAACGCAAAGCAGAAAGGCAAGCGAATCGAAGAAAAATCACGTATCATTGGAATAGGTACTAGTCTCAGGGAAAGCAAGCGGCGAGGGTGTAGTCTCTTGGAAACCCGGACATTGCTCCTACGCAACCAGGGATAGAAGAAAAGTAATCCATCTCCACCCAACACCACCCGACAAGTGGGACCCCATTTAATTCTTGTCTAATAATACGAAGTTAAGAATTTTGATAAAAATATATGACTTTTAATAAAATTGTATGACTAGACGAAGAGTCATGTCATTGCATTTTTTTCATTCTCTATAAATATCACTCACTTTTCTTCATCTTTTATGCAAAAACATTTAGTTTAACGATTGTTGAACCTTGAGAAATTAAAAGAAATGTCTTGAAATTATCTCTAAAGAAAATGTAACTTTAAGAAGCCTAACTTTGTATTTTTTTTGTTTAATAACCAATGTTATTCTTTGAAAATTATTTTTCATATATGCGTATCCTTTTGTTTTCATATCTTTTTATTAAATAGTATTGTTCACTTTCAACGGTATTGAGGTTATCAATAAGTCTATTAAAGTGTATTGTGTTGCATGTTTTATGAGTGAGTATTTTGCTTTAGAAATAGTTGTAGGTGGTAGCAAACTATAGAATATTTAAGTGGATTTCCATGCAAGATCCTTATGCCTATCTTGAGTAAAACATGTTTTTAGATTTTCGATCAGTCTACTAAGTTTCCTTTTTTCCTTTTAGTCTCAATTACTTGGAATAATGAATGACACATGCTATATACAAGTTTGGACTAACAATGTGTAAGCTCACGTTATCGGGAGAGCAAACTCTACTTTCGTATCCACTATAATAATAATAAGGTTACAGTATAACTCAAATTACACGTACACCAACTAAACACAACCCGAAAACAATCGGAATGACATAATTATCGTGGTATGAGCAAAACAATGTGTATTTGGTTGCAAAAAAATGCGGATTATGTGTTGAAGACAAAACCACGTGATTTTCAACACAAACCACTCAGAACAGATGCAAAACTCCACAAAAAATTGAATCTCAACAAGATTAATAAACCATGCGAAATAGAACACAAACCCACATGATTCAACACAAATCCAAATGGATTTCACTAGGAAAGCAAATCCATGTGAGTTCAGTGAAAAAGGACTTAATTTAGAGCATAAATATGTGAATCGTGTGCCTTGGGATACGTTCCAAATGTTCCAACCCTAACAATGACTTGGGACTCTCTATTACTCGTGCCTAGCGGTCTCGATTACTGATTCTCTTAAAAAATAAAATCGGCCAATATAAATAGTCCTATGGTTTACAGATTCAACAACTGAGTCGTAAACCATTGTTCTAAAAGCTTATGTCGGACCTGGTCGATAACCTAAATTCCTCCTCAAAGCGTTACAAGTTTAGATAGTCTCTACTCGTCGTCGCAATCATTTTGACACTAAGAACATTGAATTCGGGGATCGGGTAAAAGTTTTAAAATTTTGATTGGGGGGTTACCTCTATAAATACCTACTTTCACTCGTGTAATAGTACATTTTGACTCCAATATTAACTCGTGTCACGTCCTTTGTCGAATCCACTCGAATTCACAAACTTAACAGTACAAACTACACACAATCTTACAAATCCATGTGAATTAGTTGAAACTGCGAATCCCCAGGACTAAAACTGCAACTTGATATAATATATAATTTCTCATTATATATATGGAGACTAATCGTTTTTACATTATAAGCTATTTTTTCGGGATTTTTCAGTTGAGCACCGAGGCTTACTATTTTTGTCATGGCTATATATTTTTCCTCATAAGAAATAACAAGAACCATTTTCCATTCACGACTTCTCACTCGGACCATGATTGGAAGAAACATTTTTGTTTGTTTCTAGTTAGAGTGTCACTAATCTTTCAAATCTCAGTCTCTCGTGGTGATTTCCAATCGAGGGAGAGTCTTTATATTGGAGTCATGCCTCGCCATCCCGAAGTCGGCATCCCCAAGTCCTTGTGTGGCTGCACTTGCAGCATGCGCTTGACTAAATGCTGATGATTAGACTCCTAAGATCTTATTCTATGCACCAATCATGGTTGCTTTCGAGTTTCTTCCGCCCCCTTCTCAGTTCTCTAAACCACTATTAGGTATCTTCCTTATCGTATGGTGCGTAGATTTCCGCTTAGATTAATCCTTTCCTTGAAACTGAACCTCATTTTACTACATAATATATGTATACTAATTGCAAATTTTCTTCGTCATTTACAAGCATTATTGATTTTACATATACGATCATGACTTTAAAAGATCCATCATACCTTGCTAAAGGTTGCGTTAGCTTCGTCCATTGATTGCTAGGGAGGATTAAATTATACTGGAAATGGCGCACCCGAATCGTGACTGAACTGAAGATGAAGAGTATGCTATGAATTCTCAGATTGATGCTCTAGTATATAATGCTAAGTTGGTGACTCTTTTTTTTCACGATGTCTCCTAATGAAGAGTCATCTTCGATGAGAGAATTGATTGCTACACAACTGGCAGTATCAGCCAATGTTGATCTTGATACTCATGCGTTGCTAAAAGTTTTTCATGTGATGGATAAGGTCAACATCACCGTTAGAAACGTCAATGCAGACAAGATCTCTTTAGAGAACGGGAGCAATCATGTAAAGATGCCCCTTACATCTACGAAGAGCCGTAGGCAGAGTTCATACTGTGCCACCAATCATTATCTCTAATTCGAGGGATATTGGCCTCCGTGGCTCTATATAAAATGTAGGGGGTATCTCCCCAAATCAAGCTTGAATGTTTACTCCCCATGGCTCTAATTCGCAAGTCAACTCTGAATGCAACATTCTTTCTTGTCATTGTCCGTTGTCGGCTCCCTACGAATCGGTGGGGGTCTAAAGAGACCCCATTCTATTGTTCTCTTGCATGAGGACTTCCTCTGCATTAGAACTTCTATGTTACTTACATAGCCCACATCAACATCAGACCCCTTGGGGACTGTAAGCCTAATTACCATCACGTCTCTTCTGATTCAAGCCTCTAGGTCCTTCAATCAGACAGTCACAAGAGGATTGGGAGGCGCACCATTGAAAACATCAATATCAAGATCCATTGCGTAAATACTCAATTGGTATCCACATATAGTCCCCATATATGACGCAAAACTGTTGTGATTTTTTTTCGGGGTAACAACAACCATCAAGTCCTAATTAAAACATCAATTGGAGCCAAATGATTCCAAACTCACCGAACTCATTCCTGGAGACCTGGAAAAAAAACAAGTTGTAACTATTTGGATCTCATTTAAAACTTGGAGCGGGAATTAATAAAATTTTTAAATAACTAATATTGAAGTTTTTACTTGGAGTCCCCATGACCTTCGAGGAATAGATAGAATGGTGATGGAGCAATGCATCAACACCCACACCGATTCTCGCCTGGTAAGGCAGAAGTTGCACAGTTTTTATCCCAAGATGATGACAATCATAAAAGAGGAAACTTGTGGCTACCCGGTATGTACACAATATCCAATATTCTGAGTAGGTTGCAACCTCTCTAATGGTTATGAAATCTGGTCGGAAGTGGCAGATGTGTGTTGATTTCAAGGGGCTAAAAACATTGATCGGCAGGTCGACGCTTTCACGGGTGGTACCCAAGTGAGTACCATATACACCTATTCCTGTTATCAACATATTTTTCTAGCCCTCGAGGACTAGTAGAAATATGTTTTTGTTACTCCGGATGGTGTTTTTTGATATGTGATACCGATGTTCGGGTTAAAGAATGTTGGAACTACTTACCAGAGCTTAGTTAATTTATTATTTAAGGACATGATAGAGAATCAAATGGAAGTTTATGTTGATGATATGCTTGTTAAGTACTTAAATACTGAAGACCAAATTTCCTACTTGTGTCGATGTTCAAAGTGTGTTGAAAATAAAAGCTAAAGCTTAATTCATGCAAATGATGTTTCAGAATTCAAATCAGAAAATGCTAGGACATTATGTTTGTGAAAGTGAAATAGAAACTAATCCTAACAAGACCCTAGCACTCATCGCTTTAAACATATTCATTTCTATATCTATTGATCGTGCCCTACCTTTCTTTAACAATCTTCAACAAGGAAAATGGATGGAATGAGACGAGGAGTGTAAGCATGCCTTCTAGGATTTTAAAAATTATCAGCTGAGCCCACCCCTGTTGGTAACTCCTTCGGCAAACAAGCCCCTCTGCCTTTATTTGGTGATCTCCATGTTGGCCGTCAGTGATGCATTGGTGATGGCTTCCAACGATCGGTGTACAATGTAAGTCATGCATTTGATAAGTTCTCTTTTACTTGTACAAACAATGTTGCATAGTACGAAACTGAGATCGCCGGTTGCAATTAGTTCTTGATGTTGCTTTATAGATTCAAAGTTGGTGGCTGAATAAGTTGCTGGTACATTTGAAACTTATGAATATGCTATGCAGCGGTATAAGAAGTAGCTAACAAAGTCTTCAAAATTTTAAATCATTCACACAAGTTAGCATCCCAAATAGTAGAATCATGAAGCGGATGCATTGGCTCGTCTTGTTGTTAGTTTTTTGACATTCGAACGAGGACCATTTAGGTACACGTACAACAAAATCGTCTTTCGATCTTAGTGCACTACTCCGGTAGACAGATGTAGCTCCTTCTAGTGTCAATGGCCAGATAATGCTTAATGTCAAGGTGAATGTCTCCTTCTTGGATGCAACATCTCATCATTATTTGTTGACCTGGAAGGTTCCACAAGAAAAGCATGATCGACATTATCTAGTGTCGAGGGGTTATGTGGTAATCACTCTTGGCTCGATCAGTTGACCTTAAACTTCGATGGTTGGGTTATCTTCTAGCCAACCATGATGGTTGATGCAAAGAATTTCGTGCCGGAATGCCAACAATGGCAGTTCCATATTAATTATCATCAACAACAAAGGACCTTGCTAAACTCAACGCCCTTCCCGAGCCCTTTTGACAGATAGGAAATTTTCATCCTCTTTCCAAGGTCTGTCAATCAAAGGATGATTTGAATAGTGGCAGTCGATGATTTCTCAATGTGGATTGAAGATGAGCTAGTGTCTTCGATCATAGAGAAAGGTGGTAAATATACTTATGTGGAAAAATATTATTTTCAGATTTGGGGTACCTCAGGTGTTGGTGTCTGATAACGGCACCTGATTCACCGGTCGAAAGGTTAAGGACCTATGTGACGAGCTGTTAATTAAGTAGATGTTTTCGTCTGTATCGCACACCAAAAACGAATGGCAAGACTAAAGTATCGAATCGTGCCATTATAATGGGGATAAAGAAAAATTGTAGGAGTAAATTGGCATGTTCAGCTCCAGACCAGAATGTCTTATCGGAATAAAAGGAATGAGCCTAAAAAAACTTGCTTTGAACATGACATTCGTACCCAACGAATCATGAACTTTTGGCTCAACTTTATCTAAGCTTTGCGAATACCTTAATTTTGGAGAGTGAAGAGGTGAATGAAAGCTTGTTCGAGTTCCCCGGATGAGTCTTTCTATTCTAATAATAGCAACCGGTCAAGTCCAAGCCAAGCAACAAACAAGAATATGGGGTGTCCATTCTACATTGGTACGAGCCGTAGAGATCTTGGGGCAATTAAGGACATATTATGGGAATATCACGCCACATCAACCCATACCACGAGAGAAACACCCTTTTCTCTTGTTTATGGTTTTCAAGCCTTGGTACATGTGGAAAATGTTTAAATAAAAAGAATGGGTTGTAATGTACTCTCAAGATTCTAATGATGAACTACGAATAATGGATTTGGATCTTGTGGAAGAGGGACATTGATATTACCCGGGGTTATTTATGTAATTATGATAACCTCGTGGCTCGTCTGATGTGACTAAATGGTATTTTTGATTTTCTATTATTTTATTGAGCGATGTGATTTTGGGGGTAATATCGTAATTTGGGCATGCCGGGCCCACGTATGAGGATTCCGATGGTGTTTTGAGCCATTTTGGATGATTTCGGTCGGAAATGATGCTAGGGTATTTTCATAATTTGGCACTCGGAGAGCTCGTTGGCGACCTTATGTGGTACTTTTGGGTATCTCCTAAGTATTCCTGGGTATTTTCTCAACATTACGTGCTACCAGTGTTCGACCGGGCTGCATTTTCAAAGTTCCGGGACGCTGTGACACTTATTCCGGTTTAATTGGATATTTTCTAAGTAAGTTTGGCTGATTTGAATAAGATTGAGCTTTTGGACATTAAGTTGAATTATTGGGCTTGGTTTTTCTATAAATACAATACCCTAAGCCCCAGAAAAGAGGTCAGTTTCTTGCCATGCTTCCCAAAGCTCCCGGTTTCGCGACTTTATGCCCCACTCGCGACTTTTTGATCCAAAAGTCGTGAGTCCCTCACCTTCCATGCCACACTCACGACTTTTTGCACCAAAAGTTGCGAGAGCATGTGTTCATTGCTCTATTCGCGAGATTTCGATGTCCAGCCTCATACCCGCGACTCATGGCTTGTCCCGCGACTTTTTCCACCCCTGTCTCGCGACTCTTTGCATGACCAGGGGACTCGCGAGATTTCGTTCGAAATCTCGCGACCAGCATCACATTCGCGAGTTTTTGGCTTCTCCAGCGCGACAGAGCAGATTTGATCATTTTTCGTACCGTTTTCACCCGGATTACCACAATTTCTTCATTGTAATTGTATTTCTTGATTATTATAGTGGAAACCAAGGTAGAGCTATGCTCTCCCGAGGACGTAAGCTCACATATTATGGCCCCAACCTCGTATATCGCTCGTGTCCCCACAATAATTGAATTCAAATTTACATAAAAAATTGACTGATCTAAAACAGATTCTCTAAAATATTTTTAGACGAGATCAGCCATGAAGAAATATATGGACATCTGGTGAAACATCGGAGAATTGTTCAAAAATTTTATAAACGACGGGTAAATCTCCACATTTTTTTGGAAGTGAATATGGTCTATCATAGCATTGTAAGCTCAATCGGTGCAGGGAAAGCCCCTACCAGGTAAAAGAGGTATTACTTGTAAGCTCAATCTTGTGGAGCTTACAAGCTCGAGACGATGGAAGGGGTCGAATTCCCTAGATCCTGAAATATTGATAACCTACGGAAATATTATCTTTTAAATTTTTAGGTTTTAGATTATGTTGTTGTTTTATGAGTGATCGGTTTTTTCTAGTTGTCTGAGTTTTTTAAAAAAATTAGACGAATTGTGAGAATGTTTATTGGTTGGTCAGAGTTTATGCATGGCGTTGCCCACGGTCAACTTTTGAGGTGTCCGATGTAGGTTGTTACTCACGCTTTAGTGAAGGCAGAACATTATGTTTCCAATGACCTCTTCAGTCCGTGCCCTTTACTAGATAGAATGTTTCTCGTGACGATGACCTCTTCGATATTTGTTGATATGTCCTTAAATGTCATGCTCGGTAGTGAATAAATTGAATGCATGTAGCATCCCGATTGTAACAAATAGTTATCCCCAATCGCTCATGATCATAATTAACCTCTCATTTGTGTAGGCCCGTGTTGAATGTTCCTTGAGGAGGAAACCTCTCAAAACATTTCCCTTTGGTAGGATAAACCTGCATAGGTAATCCTCTTTGATATGTATGTTTCTAACGAGAGGTCATATGGTTGGAGTGTGAGTTTTGTTGGAGACCTCCGAATGGGAAGCACCCTTTGGTGTGACAAGGGAGGACACATACCGATAGAGTCATAGGGGGTTTGAAATTGGGGAAACATATGGAGGGGAGGGTTCTATTTAGACGCATTGCTAGTCTTTGTGTAACATGTGTAACTAACTTGAATGTTTTAAGTACAATTATGTAGTAGCTATTAAAACCTAGAGTTGGATGTCATATCTTTCCACGAGAACCTCTTCACTTTGCTTTTTATTACCAGTAAGAGGGAATAGGGAATGCGTAGGAGACCCATCACCATTAAAAAAATGACAACATTATAACCTCCTCGTAATGGTAATTTGATGGTTCACCTTAATTGGACTTGTCCTATAGACTTATCATAGTGATATGTACCATGGGTTAGGATTGGTAACCAACTGAGGGACAATGTTGTGATACCCACTGATCGACATTGTCTTCATTAGTATTTTCTTGATCAATTGATTATTATGCATGCGATCATTTGTCTTGACCTGTATTTCTTTGACAGTATGATCATCACTTATGTGAACGACATTTGTCTTATCAGTATTCACTTGATCGACATTTGAATTACTGGGCACTTATCTTGATCTCTATCTAATTTGGTTGACATGTGTTGATCGGTGTTCACTTGATCAATGTTTGACTTGATTATTAAACATATGATCGACAATCTTGATCGATCGCCATGTCTTGATCGATGTATTTTTTTTTTGTTAATATGAGAAGTTGAATATAAATTTTAGTACAAAACGTTCCAAATTACAAAACTCAAGAATACATTAAGAATGCTATCTACCTTGACTATCTAGCACTATCTCTTAGAGTCGGTCAACAAGATGCCAAAAATCTGGGTCGTCGTTGTCCAATATCATATTGGAGCATATTTTTAAGTCACCGTCATCGATGATTGGGTCAACATGCTCCCAGTCCAGGGAGTTTCGATTTAACCCAAATATATTTGTGACCCGTTGGGTCAGTATCTCTTATTCTACTCTTCGACAACTCCGAGGGTGTATGTCGTCGCAAGGTTTTTGAAGGGCAATGATGTGACGAAACTTTCAAAAAATTCTTGGGTGTTTACAATGTGGACAACGATTGAATGTTGGAGAGGCGGTCTTCATATTATGTGCACCTTGTTGAGATGTCTAGTAAAGTTTCGTCAATAGCAACGGTAAACCCTTGATGTTTACTCTGCAAGTTTTTAAAGACATGATTGAGGTTCTTCTCGACATAGAAGAGGGAACGTTTGGAACTATTGACGTTTTCCTGTTCAACTGGACTTTAGGTAGGTCACATTTAGCGTGAGCGTCGACCACGCGGCGCATGGTATCCACTCTCCTCATCATTTCTGACTAAGCATGTTGTGTCTATTGTGCCAACTCCTCAGTTACTACTTTGATATGATTCTTTAAGGTGCATACCTCCTCCTAACTGTGGGGGAGTTTTCTTGATTGAAGTCTTTCCTCGATTAGTTCCCCTTCTAGCCGAGCTAACTTTCATTATCTTCTAAAAGAGTAGACGGTCCCATTTAGAGGATTTGTTAGCTTATGGTATAGTGACAATATCTCATTCAACTAAATGTTTGTGTAGTAAAAATGAATAAAAACAAGCGATATTTATATAGAATCAGAGAAAAATAAAAAAGGCATGACTCTTATCGAAGAGTCATAATGGTGTTGTTTGGAAACTGAGTCCACCATCCGGTGTGGTGAACGTATCGTAGTTGTATTCTATTTTAATCAAACATCATTAATAACTGCGTTCGTGCGACCGCAGAAATTAGCGGTGAATTGAGAGCTTGTTTAATCCAACGACCACCAGAACGCACATACCAAATATCAATTTTACCATTGGTAAATTATAATTTATTTTTTTTAAAAAATATTTTTGATCAATAACTTCGTATATTCTATTAATTACATGTTCAAATATAAAAATATATATAACAATTTAAAATTTTAGGTTTAACATAACAAATTTATTATAAAATAATATGAAATATTATTTTAAATTATAAACAATTATTTAAAAACAATGACAAAAAAATCATTTTATTACATCACAATCACTATATCGTTGTTTCAAAAACAGTTTTTTTAAATAACGATAAGTTCACCTCATAACACAATACATTCATCTCACTTCACTGCTATTTATCAAACACTGTTCCAAATGTGCCCAATATTTCATCTAAATACACTTTCATAAAAAAATAAAAAATTTTCAGATTATTAAATAATATTTAAATGTCATTTATACGTATATTCTTTCTACATGACCCTTTTCTTTACAAAATGAGCATGCTTTATGAGGGTGCCAAAAGCAATTTGTGAAAACATTGTTTTATGTTTGTAGTATACACCTTCAAGAAAAGGTCCAGTTTTGTCTAGTTTTCCAATCCCTTTTATCTCATAGTTGTCTGATTTGAATACACTTTCCCTTCTCTCTTTCACTTCGTATGTTTTCTGTCTTAACTCAGCATTATAGAGTGTATCAATCAATTGATCCGGTGAGAAATTCTTCATATTTCCAGAAGATTTCATAGAGACAATCATGTTATTATATGAGCTTGTTAATGCACTTATTATCTTCTTTTCGATTTACCTATCATCAATGGATTGACCAGCTTCTTGAGTTGCTTTATTACTGCATTAATAGAATCTGTTAGTGTAACAATTGACTCACTATATTTGAGTTCTAGGTAGCAGCCTCCATTTAGGAATTATTTATTTTTCCAACTTATCTCTTGTAATGGTGTATTTCTTTTGTACGATTTCTCATGCTAGGTTTTGTGTTGTGCATTCGATTATCTGTTCGAAAGCATCTACATAAACGGCATTTATCAAAATATTTAAGGCTTTAAACTCTTTTTCCTTTCTTTCAATTTCAATGTTGATTGCAAGTGCCTTCTCAGCCACTCTAACCTCTCAATTGTTTCCGTAAGGTTAGAGATCTCTTCAAATACTTCCAATAATTCTTGTGTTAACATATGAATAAAATTTTCCGAGTCCATACACGAAACACCTCCTTTGAGTTTAATGATGGGGGTGATAGAAGAGCATAAGCCAGGTTTAAATCTGAATAGTGGAGCTTGGTGCTATGAATTCTGTTCGTAGAAAAGAAAATCTTATTTTAATACCCCACAGCTATCACCTTGAAAGATGTTTTGCCACTTACGAACTTGAAGTCAACTTTCTTCTTTCAACCATCGAAGCTTAGAATTGTTGGGCGCGCAGCGAAAGTTATGAAATCGAGAATTGACGATGCAAACATGATAAAAAAAATAGACACCGAAATTTAAAGTGGTTCAGCCAAAATATGGCTAGTCCACATATCCCATCAGAAAAACTTATACTATTATCAATAGCATTTATACTGAGGGAATATAATCTAAATAAATATTTAGAGTAGAAATTAAGCAAAATAGGTGGTAAAAACAATATTTACCCAACACCACAACTATCCTTCATCTATTTTGATACTCCCCAAATATTTAGAAAATATTCATAAATATTATACACTTCTGAGAACCTTCAGGAACACGAATTTAAGAAGAACAACTTTCTTCTTGATTCTCTTCACTTTCTCTCTTTCGCTCTTAAATTCTCAATTGAGATCTTGAGATTTTAGGATTTTTAGAATGGAAAATTGAGGCTCAAGTGTCCTAAATTTATAGGAGTCGAGAAAATAACATCACGACTTTTGATAAGCTTCTTAGTGGTTGGATTATAAAATCTGAATCCAAGATCATCTTGACCATATACGATAAAGATACATTGGCGAGTCTTGGGATCAAGCTTTGATTGTTTATCATTGGAACATGAATGTAAGCCTTACACCCGAAAACCCACAGATGGTCTTAAGAAATCTCTTCCTTTGGCCACACCTTCTCCGGAGTTTCATACCCAAGAGGAACACATGGCGAGAGATTCAGTAGATAGGGAGATGTCAATATAGCCTCTCCCCAAAATTCTTAAGAGAACTTTGCTTGAGCTAGTAGCCAACGTATTCTCTCCTCCTAAGTCATGTTGCATCTCTAGGCCAATCTATTTAATTGCGGTGTCTTCTTGTGTCGAATACCATTATTTTTGCAGTAAACATCAAATGATCCAATATACTCACAACCATTGTCAGTTCGGATGCACTTCACCTTCTTTCGAGATCGTCTTTCAATAAACTTCACAATCTGCTTGAAAAAAAGAGACTTGATGTTTCGGCTTCAATAGATAGACCAGTTCTTCCGAGAATGATCATTGATGAAGGTCACGAAATACTAGGCACCTCCAAGTGATTTCGCCATCGGCCCGCATACGTCTGAATGTATCAATTCCAATATGTCATCCTTTCAACCAAGTTTCATGTTTTAACAACATCAATTCCTTGAGACAATAAGTGTTCAAAATTGTATATGTTACAAGCGAAGATTTCCTCTGAACACGTGAATGCTGTTGAGGATGAAAATATAGTAGAACTGTGGCACAAACGTCTCAGACATATGGGCCTCAAACTAATGGGGAGTCTGTATGAGAAGCAAGTGTTGACTTGAATGAATCATGCAAATCTGAAGAGACTTTCTCACTATCTTACCGGAAAAAAAACGAGAGCAAATTTTCACAGTAGACCACGTTCAATAAAGGATGACATATTGGAGTTGATACATTCAGACGTATGTGTGCAGATGCCAAAATAACTTGGAGATGCTAAATATTTCTTGACCTTCATCGTTGATCATTCTCGGAAGAACTAGGTCTAACTGTTGAAGACGAAGAATAAAGTCACTATTGTTTTCACCCAGTTTTTGAAGTTGGTTGAAAGACAAACTGGAAAGAATTCGAAGTGCATCCGAACTGACAATGGCAAAGATTATTTTTTTCTACTATTTGATTCTTACTGTAAAGATAATGGTATTCAGCTCAAGAAGACACCACAATAAACAACGCAGCTAAAGGGATTGGCCGAGAAATTAAACATGACTTTGGATGAGAGTATACAATGTCTACTATCTCAAGTAAAGTTGTCTTAAGAATTCTGGGGAGAGCCTATTTTGACAGCAGCCTATCTATTCAATCTCTCACGATGTGTTCCTCTTGAGTATGAAACTTCGGAGAAGGTGTGGTCAAAGAATGATATTTCTTACGACCATCTGCGAGTTTTTGGGTGTAAGACTTACGTTCTCGTTCCGAGGGATGAATGACGAAGCTTGACCCTAAGACTCGCCAATGTGTCTTTATCGGATATAGCCACGATTGTCTTGGATTCAGATTTTACGATCCAGCCACTAAAAAGCTTATGAGAAGTCGTGATGCCAAGTTCATTAAAGACGAAACCATCGTGGATATTGGAATGAATAGCAAAGATGATGCTAAGTCTGTTGGTGATTCAACAAACTTGAGGGTTATGCATCCAACAACGGTGCCAAGACATGTTGGAGATGATAAATTTCATCTACCTAATGATGATGATGAATCGGAAGTTCATGAAGATATTTCAGTTGATGATGCTGATAAGAGTGAAGATGAAGTACCAGTCCCTATTGGTTCTCATGTTCGGACTACGAGATCCGATAGGGTTATACAACGCTCAGTGAGATATACACTAGATCAATATGTGTTACTGATTGACGGGGTAGAACCAGAATCCTACGATGAAGCATTGAATGATGAAATCAAGGAGAAGTGGATTGAGGCAATGAATGACAAGATGAAGTCATTGCATGAATGCGACTTTCGAACTGGTAAAGTTGACTAAAGACAAGAAGGCTTTGAAGAATCTTTGAGTTTTCAAGATTAAACATGATGATCATAATCCAAAACCACGGTTTAAAACAAGACTTGTTGTGAAGTGATTCAGTCAAATAAAATGAATTGACTTTAACGAGATATTCTCACCCATTGTGAAAATAACATCCATTCGGACTATGCTAGGGATAGCATCATATGTCAATCTTTAGATTGAACAAATGGTTGTGAAGACTGCCTTCCTACACAGTGATTTGGGAGAAGAAATTTATATTTATCAACCAGAAGACTTTGTGAAGAAAGGGAAAAAGGATTATGTTTGCAAACTAAAGATGAGTCTTTATGGCTTGAAACAGGCACCGAGACCATGATATAAGAAGTTTGAGTCTGTTATGGAGAGCAAAGCTACATGAATTTTACTTCAGATCACTATGTCTTCACGAAAAAGTTTTATGAAGATGATTTTATCATACTATTGATGTACGTAGACGACATGCTTAATGTTGGTCAAAATTGTTCGAGGATTGCTGAATTGAAACAGCAATTGAGTAAGTCATTCGCAATGAAAAAATTTTGACCAGCGGAGACAATTTTTGGCATGAATATCGTGAGAAACAAGAATGCCATGGAGTTATGGTTGTCACAAGAGAAGCACATTGAAAAAGTTCTTCGAAGATTCAACATGGATAACTCTAAAGCGGTTAGTTGTCCTCTTGATAATCACTTTAGATTGAGTTCTAGCCCTTCTACAAATAAAGAGAACGACGAGATGGCTACGGTGCCAAATGATTCAGTTGTTGGAAGCTTGATGTACGCCATGACGTGTACACGGCCATACATTGCTCACTTTGTTGGAGTTGTGAGTCGTTTTATATCGAAACCGAGCAAGGAGCATTGGGTTGCATTGAAGTAGATCCTTAGGTATCTACGTAGAAACTCCAATATGTGTTTGTGTTTTGGAGAAGGTGATCATATATTAATTGGATACACATATGTTGACAGGGCAGGAGATGTTGACTCGAAAAAGTTTACATCTGGATACCTGATTACGTTTTCAGAGGAGCTATTGCAATGCAATCTAAACTCCAGAAGTGTGTTATTCTTTGGACAACTGAAGCTGAGTTTATTGCAGTAACTGAAGCTTGCAAAGAGTTATTGTTGTTGAAGAAGTTCTTAAAAGAACTTTGTATCGATCAAAAGAATTATTATATATTCTGCGATAGTCAAAGTGCGATTTATCTAACGAAGAATTATTCGTTTCACTCGAAATCCAAGCATATTGATGTGAGATATTGTTGGATTTACGATGAGTTGAGGAAGAGATTGTTACGGCTTGAGAAGATCCACACTGAGAGAATGGATCAGATATGATGACAAATGTTTTGTCAAGATCAAACTTTGAGTACTGTCGAGCTACAGCTAGATTGGTGGATTCCTCCATGTGTCGTGAGGCGATGAATTGATGGGTGGGTCCATATACATTTTGTGGGGCCCACATGAAGTATATAAATAAAAAGATATGAAGAGTTTGTCACTATTTGGGGAAATGTGGTTAGCCACCAAAAGAATTTAGGGGGAGGTTTATTCTCCCCACTCCTATAAATTGAGAACACTTGAGCTTGAATTCATCATCCCAAACAAAATCCAACAATAACAATATCTCAATTGAGTATTCAAGAGAGGAAGAGAGAAAGAGATAAGAGAGATTTAAGAAGAAATTTCTTCATGAATTCGTATTCCTGAAGATTTTTCAAAATTGTATAATATTTAGGAATTTTCTTAAATATTCGGGGAGTATCAAAATAGTTGAGGAGTAGCCGTAGTGTTGGGTAAACACTTTTTTTATTGCCTATTTTGTGTTTCTACTCTAATTATTTATCTACATTATATTTTCTCTGTATCGCTGCTATTAGTAATTGTATAAGTTTCTTTGATGAGATTCGTGGACTAGCCTTATTTTGGGTGAGTCACTTTAAATTTCGGTGTCTATTTATTTATTATATTTGCATCTTCGATACCTCAATTTTATAACTTTCGTTGCGTGCCCAACAAGCATACCATCTGAGCTCAGTGCAGAGAGTGAGCTAGCATTTGGACTACGAGTTGTTGCTAGAGTATCGTTCCTCTACCGTTAAGGTCAAGATCTTTGGACCTCCTCTCTCACGATTGAGCAGTGAGTCGGGGTTTGTAGCAAATCGCCAAACCTTCTTTTCTAACATTGCTTTATTGAAACCATCAAATGTTTGAATCCCCCTCCAATCCAAGCCATTTTCCTCCTTATTGTTATTGAATTTTGGGTTCTCTTTTTCCTTCCTCATCTTATTCGTACCTTTATGATACCACTTATGAGTTATCTTCCCATATTTTTGCACAATTTGATGGTATTTTCATTCTGGTGTATTTTATTTGACATTTCAACCAAGATAAAAACATTGCTACATAGAGAACCCCAACCAAACCAATATTACCGTCCAAGGAAACGATGCTAATGTTATTTGGGAAGAATGATAGAAAAATATAAGTAAAAGCACTCACCACACAATGGTTTTATTTTACATATTCAAACATCAATTCAAACCGTATTTATTATAACCCAAAAATAGTAATTTATTGAAAATAAAATACATTAACTTTTAGAAAAACACATATTATCAAATTCCATTTTATCTCATATTAGATATTCTTCCTAAAATATAAAAGATCATGTACGAATTGAGAAGATACATAACAAAATGTTGATGATCTTTAACTAAATCTTGGTCCAACAAATTGATCAGAGCACATTCACAAATTTGGCTTAAAGTGCGCATGTCAAGTGCAAGTCCGAGTTGTTAATGTTTAGTACCCTAGATAATCATATGATACATTTTAGTGATGATTAAATGAATTTATCAATTTTATTACATAAAACATTTTTTATATTGAATTGATGATTAAGTAGTCTCTTGCTTAAAAGTTGTGTAAAATAAATCGGAATGAGATTACGATGTGAGATTATTAGTACAAACTTGATATTTTTATGTTAAATTTCTCTTGGCCATGGATTATTGAGAAAATGATTATGAACTATACATTAGCGACTAGCATATGTTATTTCTCTTCATTTGATCAAGTGATTGTTCGCATTACCAATTTAAAAAGTTTTATAGGGAAAATATATGGATATTTGTTATAAAACAAGTTCATCGATGACCCGCCTATGAGAAATCGTTCGGATAAGTTATTTACATCAATGATCAAATCTCGTAATGATGGTTGTGTAAATATTATTTGACTTGAAATTAACAAAGAAAACTTGAATATTTTGTGTTGTATTTTAATTTATTTGTTTGACTACTCCAAATGGAAATTTATATACAAATATTTTGAGATGTAATATTATATATTCGAAGTTGATTGATTAATTTATACAGAACTCGGCGTTTCATTAGCAGAGAAGTAAATCATGGATTTGCAAGAATCAATAGTTTTAAAATCTTTGGCAGAGGTAATTAGAAATTCGAATAGTTCGAATTTTTCAATGAATAAATTTATTGATAAGCAAATATAAATGGGCGAAACGCATTGTTACATAGTTTTGGAAAATTTAATCTATGTACTTTGATAATTTTGGTAATTGAAATACTCAAAGTTCTAGCATTGTAAAATGTGTTCCCAAATTTTAGGCTGTTTGACAAAATTAGTCATCAAATATTTATGTATGTAACATAATTGAAATTTTATTTATTTGATTGTGGCAATTGACATCACCAACTTCACAACATTTGATGAAATTGACAAATTATGCCCCTAACAGTTTTAATAGTCAACCAATGTTTCAAAAAAACATGTGATGATAGTCCGTCCACATTGTTGTAAAGAAAGACAATAATGTCGAATTTTATTTTAAAAAAGGAGTGTTATACAATCATTTTTTTCTATAAACAATATAAAATAAATATTATTCAAATTGATTTCGAACCGTTTTATTTGTTTATTTTTTTGTGTTTTCTTCAAATAATGAACTAATAAAAACAATAAATATCAACATAAATTAGAAATTTGAAAATTAATTAAATACAAAATATAACATACTATTATGTCTTACTCATATATTATGTTCATGTATAGTCATTTATAACTTTTTTAGTGTTTTATATAAACTAAATTTAGATTTCTATTTTTTAAATATAATAATTAATATATGTAATAACCACTGTTCGATATACCAAACATAATAGCATATCGATCCGTATCATAGCGAAACTTTTGCTTGATATTAAAATCAAACAAATTAATATATAAGAGTTGAAACCATATCCGGTTTCCTTTTCAAACAGGACGAACAAGCTAAAATCGATTTAATTTTCAATTTGTAATCTTATTAAAATAAAGAATCAATCATTTTTTAAAATGCTCCATTGTGTATAGTTGATCCGATAATTCTTAAATGTTTCGATTTAAATTAAATATTAATTTATGTGATATTACTTTTTATAAAATATAATAATTAGTATACGTTGTCGGTCCCATGCGGTATACCACACGTATCACTATATCGATCCGTTTCAGAACCAAATTTCATATTGAATCACATAAGATTTTGTACCTATTTCGATTAGAAACGGTAAACATGTCAAAACTTGTACGATTTTCAATTTTTAACCCTAACGGCGATGTTAACAGTGTAAAAATTGGTCGGTGAGTAATTTTGCAAAAAATCATAAACTTTGAGTACTTATTTTACTAGTATGAGTGTACTGTGAGTACCGATTTTTTTGCAATCAAACTTTGATGACTTATTTTACCATTTTAAGAATTAGATTTGCCACATTTTGCAAACTTGGATGATCAAATTTGAAAAAGATATAAAGTATGAGATTTAAATATGTCATTTTAAAATATGATAACCAAATTTGCCAAAATCTGTAATCTATCCTGACTAAAGTAGTTAGTTCTCAATATAAATTCATATTCAAGATTAAACGATATATGTATTTTGAATTGAATAATATAAAGGATGTCGAGAGGAGTTTGATCGCACGGTAACTAATTATTAAAATGTTTAATCCATTTACTAGGGTTTTTCATCAATACGTATGGCTAGAAGCCAACCTTGATCTTAATTAATATATTTAATCTAATAAGTACTCTTAGAGATAATTAAAGAGTTTAATTTATATAATATTATAATTACGACTCTTTTTGTTGGAAACCTAATGGATCACAAACAAAATTAGGATATTCACTATTCGGTAGAAACCGAATAGCGAATCGTATATCGAATTTTTTTACCGAATGATAAAAATCGGTTCATTAATCGGTTTTTAAATTTCGACCATTTCAGTGTTCGGCTTTGGTTCGGTAAAAAATTTAACCATTTATCTAATTTTAAACTAATATTTTTTATTTAATTATATAATTAAATATATTATTATGATTAATGTATTATTTAATTTCAACAAATTATGTATTTCGGTATATATCGTAACCTAACCGAAACAATTCGGTATTTGCGGAACCGATAGACAAAATTCAGTTCGGTATTCGTTAGCTAATTTTTTATGTCTTCAATATTTGATAATCGAAATTTGGTTCGCTTCGGTTCGGTATTTACCGAATGAACATCCCTACACAAAAGTGATCGAATGATTAAAGTGATACATAAAGATATGTTGTCTTAATTGAATTTAAAATGTTCAATTCAATAAGAATAATTATTTCTATGATTTAAATGGAGGAAAAGATAATTTTCAATTAAATCATGACGAAGTTCAATATTTTCCACTTAATTACTCATTCATTATATGATCCTTAATTATGGAGAACTTAATTGCAATATTCATAACAAATTGTTCATTTAAGATAAAAGGATTCATGTATGCTTTAGTGATTTTGATCTTTCATTCTAATCTTTTATCAAAGATTATTCCAACGTTGTAAATATCACGTTACGTGTGGATTTCAATTATAGGTCTTCCTAATTTGGAGAATTAGTGTCAAGAATAAATCTTGTTTTTATTTCGGATTTCATCACAGCACGTACAAGCATCGAAGTTTTGTCAGAGAATCAAATGTATGATTTAAATTATTGGCAGATTTACTGATCCAATTTTAAGAAATATGAAAATTTCAAATTCTGCTACACATCTTATATGATACTATCATGTATTTGATACACAAATACGATCCTATTTTCTAACAATACAATTATCTCACATCACACGGTATTAGTAGTACAAGTTGCACATTGGTATTAGTTAACACTTAACATAGCGGTTTACAATACTTTCAATCACACGGGCAAATCTGAGAATTTCCTAAAATCTGGGTGTAAGATAAAGCCACAAGGTTTATGCACTTCATAATTTGAAATCAACTATCAAATTAAATCGTCAATGAGTCAATAAACATGTATGAATTTCCTAAAATTGACTGCAAATCCTTATACAAGAAGAATCTATGGAGTGGTGACGTTGAATAGAGCAAGAACATCAATGGAGATACAAAACATTGATGGAAACACTGGATTTTATCGTTGCATCGTGATGCAAATTCCAAATCAATAAAATCTCAATGCATCCAAACAACAGAAGACCTTAATAAATCCACAAAAGCACTAAATTGGATTACAAAACTTCAAGAAATCAAAGAAATATTGGGAAAAGCAAAATCTTATGCAGCAGAAGAGCTGTTCAAAACTAAAACATTCAAATAAATCAACTCAGAAAACTGTTAACAATACATGATAATAAAGAAAGGGGTGGAAAAGAAGCCACTACCTAGAATTCAACGGTAGGATTTCTGGAACCTAGCACAAGCACCGCGTCCACCGAACTTTTTCGGCTCACACCGGCGAGGATCAGCAACCAGAAGAGTCCTATCACATCGCACAAGAATGTCCTTCATCTCCTTCTTCGACTGCTCATCAACATACTGGTAAAATGCAACGAGAGCCTTAGCGATCGATTGACGAATCGCGTATATCTAAGAAGTATGTCCTCCACCTTTAACACGGATTCGCATGTCAACACCAGCAAAGCGGTGACGACCTAGCAGGAGAATTGGCTCAAACGCCTTGTAGCGGAGGATTTCCGGCTGTACTAGCTCTATCGGTACTCCGTTAACCTTAAACAATCCGCGTCCGCCCTTGCAGTGGGTGACAGCAACCGCTGTCTTCTTCCTGCCAAAACATTGAACTGAATCAGTCGGAGCCGCCATAATCCCTGATTTCCTCTATTGCTTTTCGGAGAAGTCGATCAAAGTACTATCAGGGAAGTAGGGTTTCGTATTAGCATAGAACATACTCAGCCCAAACTCTAGTAATACTCATGCATAGGCCCACATAAGATTCACTACAAGTTTGGCCCGTTAAGATTAATGGATATCTTGAATTATGTTATAAATAATATGAGTCGAAAAATGCGACAAAGATATAAAATTATTTAGGAATATTTACATAATATTCATACGTCAATATTTTTGTGTGTATTTAATAATAAGACTATTTATAAACAAAATTTTAGAGAAAATGAGATTTGTAATAATATTACTTAATTACATTTAATTAATTATTCAATTACTATCATTACTTTAATATATTCATTAAAGATATTTAAATAATAGGTGCATCTAATCCATGTTAATATATAAATGTGTATTGTATTATTTTCAAATTTTTCGGATTGTATGAGATACATTCGTTATTTACTAATAAACATTAATCTATATATTTGTTACACTCCCCTAGAATGTTTATTCATTTTAAAGTATCAATTTCTGTTTTTCGCCTATGGAGAATCATCGTCCTTCCTCTACAA
Source organism: Utricularia reniformis (assembly GCA_009725065.1). NCBI lineage: Eukaryota > Viridiplantae > Streptophyta > Magnoliopsida > Lamiales > Lentibulariaceae > Utricularia > Utricularia reniformis. The sequence goes on from RWGZ01001591.1 coordinate 680,416, forward strand.
TTGATCTCGAAAATTTTCTTTTGAAAGTTGTTTTTGTTACTATGTTTTGTTTTGGTATTATACTTTTTTATGAGAAAATTACGGTATTGACATCTAATGTTTAAAATATAGTAAAAGCGATACTTCAAAGTTTGTAAATTGTATAAGAAGCCCCCGAAGTTTCAAAACCGTTCAAGAATTATCATCGAGTGAATAGTAATGGTTTTCGTCTTTTTTCGTATAATTGATTTTGATAATTTATGAGTTATTTTTAAAATTTTCAAAGTTTGGAGACATAGTTATTAATTTTTTTCAAAGTTAATAGGTCAAATACAAACTATTAAAACATTTAAAATATTAACAAGTATAAGAGTGAAATATAAACGATTTTTGGATTTTCGAAGGTCAACCATGCAATTCTTAAACTTTGAAAGTATTGCGTTTACAACATTTATAAGTTAAGAGCAAACAACGCTTTCTATTCACTTCGAGACTTTATATGCAATTTACAAACTTTGTGAGCACTACCTTTAACTATTATAAAGTTTTGGGGCTACTTACAAAATCACTCATTTTTAATATTATTTATCTTTTGAAAAATATGTAACAAATTTATTATTAGTACTACTGTCATTATAAATAAATCTATATCTCACACTCTTAATAATATCATTGAATATCTTTGATCATTCGGACTCCAATATTGTATATCAATATTTCAAAAGTTGAAGGTGATAGAGATTTAGTAAACAAATCTGCCAAATTGTTCTGCAAACGTATTTGGTGGAAACTTATTTGTTTATTCTTTTGAAACTCATGTGTGGAGAAATATATTGGTGAAATATGTTTTGTTTTATCTCATTTAGTATCTCTCTTTCATATGTGTTGTAGTTCCTTTTTATGGGTACCAAAAGTCACCGGATTCTGATCGTAGTTAATGACAAAAAATCGACTTTATTTGTTGTTTGTGGAGACAATTTGAAACATAGAAAATTAAAAGAATACAGACGATTTTAGCGTGGAAAAACCTCTTAAGAAATGAGAAAAAACCACGTTGTCGAGAGGAGAACCTCCACGGCAAATTCATTAATAAATCAATGAAAATGTACAAAATGAGTAAGAGTAGCGAAATGAATTTACAGCAGGTTAGGGTTCACAGAAATTGGCCTCTTGAGCTTATCTTTTAGCTCTGTATTTATAGAGGAGAAAACGTATGTGGACCACGTCCTGTAACCGCATATGACAAGGTCGTTTTCACATGCTGGAAAACGTGGTTGAGCCTGAAGTGCAAACTGCGTAAGCAGGCCCGAAGTGTAGAACGCATGTTGATGGGTCAACATCAAGTCTATCGGACCCTAAGCTGTCTTCTGGGACTGAAGTTGTCTGATGGGCCCTAAGCTGTCTGTCGGGACCGAAGCTGTCTGCCGAGCCCTAAGCTGTCTTCCGGGATCGAAGCAGTCTGTTGGGCCCTAAGCTGTCTGCCGGACCCGATCATATACTTGGTAATTTCAGCTGTTGAATCCTCGTTTGAGCTTGACCACCTTCGTCTTGGTTTAGAACTCATCGTTGGTACCCGTTTAATGGTTCTCAACAGGAACGCATCTTTGGTAACCGGTTTAAGCGTTCTCAACAATATGCAAGATACATGCAACGTTGTCCGTATATAATATTGTTGGGTTCAATTATTCAAAACATAAACCACAACTTAATTGGATATGAATAACACATCTTAAAAAACGCATTCACGATCGGTTTATGCATAGCTAATAGTTCAACATAATATGATGAGGAACCTGCGATGGTTTGTTTTGTGAATCACCAAGAAATAACGGTCTCACCACTCATAAATACATATATAGTTTGTGATCTATCATTACGAGGATTAGACAGATTTCCGGCATCTAGATAACCAACTATTTCAATTTTGTATAAATAATCACTTATCACATGTTCTTTGAAAATATCGAAGAATACGGTTAATACATTTCCAGTGTTTTATTGTAGGAGAAGAACTATATATTGCTAATAAATTAACTGCAAATGCAATATCAAGTCTTGTATAATTAGCAAGATATATTCATGTTTGGATTGCACTAAGATATGATACCTCACAACCATGAATTTGTGATTCACTTTCTCGAGGTCTAAATGGATCTCGATCTACATCTAATCATCTAACAAGCATTGATGTGCTTAATGTATGTGAATTATCCATATATAATAGTTTGAGCACGTTTTGCCGTATAAGATTTTTGATGGAAAAATTCATTATTTAAATCGATTTTTTGCAGGCAAATTAAATCCATCGAGAAGTTTCATATAAATGTCACTATCAAGTGAGCCATATAAGTTAGCTGTAACTACATCAATTATATGTAAATCGAGGTTTGCGTGAACAATTAAACTTATTAAATATCTAAAAATTGTTGCATCCATCATAGGTGAATATGTTTACTCATAATCAATTTATGGCTGTTATCGAATTACAGAATACAGATTACATATTCTTCTTCCTTGACGGTTATCCTCAAGACAGTTTTTCTCTACTTTGATTACTATCTCTTTATGATATTGGAGCCAAAATGGCTGAAAACATGATTGTACCGGCCATCACGAGAGGAAATCACTACGACGATGGTTCATGGACTACGATAATAGTAACCAATCGGTTGGACAGTGGAAATTACAATGCTTGTAAACAGGCAATAATGCTTGCCTTGGTGCAAAAGAGAGATTGTAGTACGTACATGGAACGGTGGTAACTCCGACTGCTGATTCTTCAAACTTCAAGGTGTGGAGACGTAACGATTGTTTGGTCATGTCGTGGATCCTCAATGCTAATCATAAGAATGTTACAGAGAGCTTCGTGTATGCTAAATATGCAAGGACACTTTGGTTAGACCTGGAAAAACGATATTGATACTTCTCTGTACCGCAATTATATCATCTTCAACATCAGATCTATCATACTCGGAAAGGTACTTATTCAATGGTTGTCTATTATAATAAATTGAAATACTTATGGAATTAATCGACTGCATTGTTGGGCGCACACGTGAAGTAAGTAGGGTTAATGACTTTTTCATTCTATGCACAGACCCAAACAGATGCCCAGCCCACTTGCTGAAATGAAGAGGTGAAAGGAGTGGGCTTGATAGAAACCCAATCGCTAACAAATAAATCAGATAAGGGTAACTAACTCAAGGGGGATAAAAAGACGAGGAACAGTTACAGTAGATACGGACGAGCCTACAACATAAAAGCGAGCAAGGATCTTAAAGGGGCTATGCTTGTTTTTGTTGCTTTAGTATCAAAAAGTAACCAAGGCAAACAACGACCATCTGCTCCAGGTTTTCAAGGATACAGCCTACCAAGAAAAAGATCATAATCAGATTGAAACTTGATGCTTAGATGTGTAAGCTCTGTACTGGATTCTCAGTTTATCTCTAATGAATTTAGGATCAAAGTGATAACCTGATCTTGTGATTTTCTCCGGGACCTCGTGTTCCACGTATAATCAAGTGTGTCAAACATCCTACAAAACATACAATGGAACCTGAAATCAAAATGGAAAATCAACTCAGTGGTTTCTATTGCATTTTGATTGGGACTTAAAAGAGGAGACTATTCCCTTCAAAGTGGTGGCCCATGCAAGTCCCAGATCTTTCGGATATCAAGACTGAAAGTGGAGATTTTAGCACAAACGAAGGACATATTGTAACAAAGGCACACCTATAGAAGAAATTGTCATTTTATCAAGAAAGAAAGATGGTTGGAGAACCTTCCTCAATGATCAAGTTGACATCTAAATATTACTCTGAGTGCAAGAATAGATTGTTGGACCTTTTGTACTCAATGATCAAGTTTTTGTATGAACCTGTAAGGTTTGGAGACAAGAAACCAGAAAAATACTCGGCTGAAGAATGGGACATGAAGCATATTCAGACTCTTGGATTTTTAGGCAATGAATAGATAGTGATAACTATCATCATGCTGCTAAAGAAACCGATGCCAAGAAGATGTGGGAGAAGTTGAAATCATTTTTAAATCAAAATCTACTCAATTCCAGGGTTTTCTATTTAAGAGACTAATGAGATTGATGTACAAAGAAAGAACTCCAATAACTGAGCATCTTGGCACATCTCAAGAAATAGTTAACAAACTTTCAGAGACTAATTGCATTCTGGAAGATAAAATTCTTGCACATATGATGATTGGAACACTTCCAAATTCCTATGAGACAACAGTTATTTCATTGAACGCTATAGCACCAAAAGGAGGACCAAAATTGGAAGTGGTGAATGAATGTCTCATCAATGAAGGACTATGAAGAGAAGAAATGAGATCATCATACATAAAGGAAACTATAGCATGTGTGATATGTGGGAAGCGATAGGGAAAGTTGGAAAAATTCCAAAGCCCCTATCGGATAAGAACAAATAGCAAATACAGATCATAGTGGCACTCATAAGGAAACTAGATCATGCAACTGATGTGCAAGAAAAGGGCACATTAAGAAGGACGGTTGGTACTCGTTAAAAGTAAAATGGCAAGAATTAGTGAATCCCACTACCGAACAACATGAATAGATTATGTTCCTATTATCAGCACAAGAAAATTTAGCAAGCAAGTGACCTGAACATGATCTGGATAGTCGATTCTACAGCCTCAATCATGCAAATCCACGAATGGAATGGCTTCAAGAATATGTACCTGGAAATTTCGGAAGAGTCAGAATGGGAAACCACACTCATTCAGAAATAAAAGGGATACGAAAAATTGAAACCATTACCTCACTTGAGAAAAGACTGGCGGTGTCAAATGTAAGGTACATATCTGAATTGAGGATAACTTTGCTATCAAGAAATGTACTAGACAGAGTGTCTTCGGAAATCAAACCTGTAATTTGATGAAATACTGTCGCAGAACGAAACTTACAGATACACTCCACAAAACGTTTATGAAACCTAGCAATGGATAATTGAATTAAGTATTCAATAAATAAGATGCAAACCTATGGCACAAGAGGCTAGGACACATCTATTATGATGGACTGACCAAGTTGCATAAAAGTGGATTGGTCAAATTGGGAAAAGATAAGTCAGCAGAACTTAGGGAAGACTGCATTCATGGAAAACAAACTAAAGATTCATTCACAACAATTATAAGATCCGACAATGAAGGCGAATTCACTTCGAAAGAGTTTAAAATTTTCGCAAAGGAAATTGGTTTGAGGCATGAAACGACTATTCCTAGGACAACTCAACACAATGAACCGGCTGAAAGATCAAATCGAACACTCCTAAATAAAGTTCGATGTCTATTTTAAATAGCACGACTAACGAAGGATTTTTGGACATAATTTCTTAGTGTGGCATGCTATCTGATCAATAGGTCACCATCTACAAGCATAAACTCAGACATTTCATAAGAGAGGTGGAGAGGAAAAACACATTAATCTTGTCTTAAAATATTTTATCCAATCAGTCAATTATTTGATTTATTTTTTTTTTGAATTCTCATTTTTTGTTGTTGTTGTTAAGACACAAAGAATTACGAGGTTGGACCCATAATGTGTGAGCTTACGTCCTCGGTAGAGCGAAGCTCTACCTGAGTGTTTCATTATAATAAAGTTCAACATTACAAAATATGGTCTTTTTGATCAAAATAAATGATATATACTTGATTTAGGGCGAGAAATGAGCTCGGCATTTAAGATCGAGACTAAAAAGTTGAATCATTATTCATTGTAGATTTTATTGTTCATGCTAGAATCACTATTCATCCTGGATTTCACTATTCACACCGGAATCACTATTTACCGTGAATTTCACTATTCATACCAGAATCACAAAAATTCTAGGAATGAGAAGTAACCACAAAAATTCAACAATTTCATACAACAAAAAACTTCAGATGAATAGAGAGAATTGAAGGTAACTTTATCATTCTACTGTTTTATATTGATGACTTGTTAATTGTACGTACTAACATGCAAGCAATAAGAGAATTGAAGCAACACCTAGCAATGAATTTCGAAATGAAGGACCTTTGAGCAGCCACAAAAATCCTATAATAGGCTCATAGGATGTTGATGACTCGTTAATTGCAAGTAATAACATGCTTGTTTTTATTGTTGCTAGTATCAAGAAGTAACCAAGGCAAAGGACGATTATCTGCGCCAGGTCTTCAAGGATACAACCTATCAAGAAAAATATCAAGAATTAGATTGAAACTTGATGCTTAGATGTGTAAGCTCTGTAATGGATTCTCAATTTTATCTCTACTGAATTTAAGGTGATAACCTAATCCTCGTGGATTTCTCCGGGATCTCCGGTTCCACATATAATCAAATGTGTCAAACATCTTAAAAAACATACAAGGGAACTTGAAATAAAAAAGAAAATCAACTCAGTGGTTTCTGTTACATTCTGATCAGGACTTAAAAGAGGAGACTATTCCCATCAAAGTTGATCTATTGTTGTATCTTACTGGTGAGGCAGTGAAATTTTTAATAGAGAATGAATAATTTGCACAAAATTCAAGTTCTTATTGTTATGAATGGAGATCGGGTGATAGTATCAAATGTGAAATATCTTTTCTTAATTAACCGATGCAATATATAGAATAAGATATTGAAATATATCTTATTGATTACATATATATGGGAGAACATATGAAAATATATTCTACTTGTGATATATATAGAAGAAGATATGCAAATATATTTTGTTATCAAGATATTGAGATATATCTTGTTGGTTACATATATGTCAATGATATGTAAAGAGAATATTATAAAATATTCGGTAGAATATTTCCTGGATTAAATCATAGTCTAGAGTCTATAAATAGTGAGTCTCATGAACACAATTGTATCAACCAATCAATAGTGTAGCATATTGTTACCTATTTTTCTTGTGATAGTGAGTTCATGATCGAGTTTTATCGATCAAGTGGTTTTCCCGGTTTTGGGTTTGCACGCTAAATCTTGTGACTTCTACTTTTCTTCATTTACATTTTGTTCTCATCGCATTAATTCGATCATACCTGGATAACGAGAATTCGTTTCTTCACTGAAGGAGGGAATTTTCCCAACACTTGCTAGGCTTGAACGAAACTTATGATTCGGTGAAGAATCATATTCTAATAACCGTTCCACTTTCGAACACAGAAACAACCTATAGAATGGTGTTACTTGTTGAATGACAGGAAGTTCAAGGTGCATCTTCCATATTTGCTTCTGCTATGCATGTGAAAACTGACAATCAAGTCAATTATTAAAAAAAGGACCTTGATCTTCTTTTGTTAAGACATATACAAATCAGCTTAGATGCACGTATTGCCGAGCAAATGGTCATGACAAAGATCATTGTGTCAAACTGAATGGATATCCAAATTGGTATAAAGAGCTTATTTCTCGAAAGAAAGGAATGCAACGCTTTACTAATGCGATCATAGCTGAATCTTTAACTAGTGATACCCTTGTTGAATAAGCCCATGAGTCTCTTGTACAAATGCCAAAAAGTTCTTGGTATCAAGAGATGCAACTTTTGTAGAGACTGTAATTCTTTGTAGATTAATTTCTTTATGAAGGAATGCATCTTTGCCTCAATTACTGAGTTACAGAAATGTGACACGAGAGGACGAATGGCAAATTTACTGACCCAAAAATGGAATATATACATGAACCATAATCAACTTCCTCCCAAAATCAAAGGTTTGTAAACTTATATGCTCTTTATATGGCCTTAAGCAAACATTTAGACAATAAAATCTTGGGTTGTCATCCACATTATGCAATCAAGGCTTTTTGCAATAGGCGCATGATCCTTGTTTATTTAGTCAAGTTACGGATTCATGGTCTTTATTTCTTCTTACTTATGTTGATCACATAGTGGTGACTAGAAGGGATGATGATGGAATAAATGATATCAAAGCTTCCTTCACCGCAAATTCACCATCAATGATCTTGGATCCGCAGATTATTTCTGGGGCTAGAGATATATCGAAATTTTACAGGAATGTATGTCAATCAACAAAAATTCATCAGGGACATAATTCATGATGCAAACCAATACGAGGCAGCCCCAACAACTACATCCCTGGTACCATGAATTAAATTTTTTGATGCGAGGAAAGATGATGATATTCTACCATATCCGCAACCATATCAAAGACTAGTGAGTCCACTGCTATATCTCTAGTACACTAAGCCAGATATTGCATTTTCCACTCAGCAGCTCAGCCAATACCTTGTTACACCGACCACAGAGCATTGGAATGGGGCAATCCATGTATGTTATCTAAAAGGGACATCATCTGTTGGTTTTCTATATTCTACATCCAATGAGCTTAAACTTACAGGTTTTTGTGATGGGGACTGGCTTCTTGCAACGATAAGAGACGATCTCTTAGTTGATATTGTGTGTTTCTTGGAGGTTCATTAATTTCTTGGAAAACTAAGAAACAAAATACGATGTCACGAAGCACGGCTGAAGCAGAATATAGAAGCATGACTACAACTATTTGTGAATTGAAGTGGCATAAATTCATACTCTGTGATTTAAAAGTTAATATCCCTTTGCCTATAACACTTTGGAGTGATAGCTGTTGGTTCGGAGTAATTCGACACTGTCACTTTTACGTGGAAACCGGAGTAAACCCGGAGAAAAACCACGGAGAGCTTTACCGCTCTCAATTCACTAACCGTGCTTTGTGTTTATCAGTTTACAGGTGAAAACAAAAAAGGAGCAACAACACCCTACGATCTACCGAAGATTAGCTTCCTTCAGTCTTGGAGAATTCTGCATTCCGAGAACCTCTATCTTTTTCGTTGTGTCGCTCTGTTTGTTTTTGGCTCTGCCTTTCTTTTTGTAGTGCGTTTTGTGTGGCAGTTTTCTTTTAACTGCTTTTGTAACTTCGATCCGATTTGGATCCAATTAATCCCATTTGATTTTTGCTTGATATTGGGCCTGAGACTCCAGTTAATTCATTTGGCCCACAAAAATTCTCCTCAAGCAGAAATCGATCGTTCCATACCCTAACTTTCTCGTTTGGATCTGGCCGCTTTCCTTTGTGCAGCCGCTCAAGACTTCACCCTATTTGCTGCTTTAGATCTCTTCGGAGGAAGCGTTTCCAGGTATGCTTTTGTTCAGGTTCTACTTTCTTGTGTTTCCTGTTTCAGTGTTGTTTCCTTCCTCCAGGTTTTGCTTCTGGATGTGCTCTCTACCTTCGATACGACTTTAGACATTTCTGATCCCTGCTCGTTTGGTGCAGAGCGTGAACTTTGCTGTGGTTACTGCCTTGGTGAGGGAGTCGGCTGGATTCAGGTCAGTGTGTACCTTTTCCAAGGTTATCTCTTTGTTGTTGATTGCTTCCCTTATCCAGTGGACTCTTACGTCTATATGCTTTGTCCTAGCGTGATAGGTGGCATTCCTGCTAAGTTCTATGGCACTTTGACTATCGCTGAAGAGCTTGGGTGTGAAGCTTCCCGGGTTTAGTTCTTCAAGGATTCTTCGTAACCAGATAAGTTCCTTTGCTGCTTCTGTTAGTGCTAGATATTCTGCCTCTGTAGTGGATAGAGCAACACATTTTTGTAGTCTTGATTGCCATGATATGGCTCCTCCTGCCATGATAGCTATGTATCCTGTTGTTGACCTCCTGGTATCTCAGTCTCCTCCCATGTATGAGTCTGCATATACTTCTAGTTTCAATTCTGTGTTCCTGTTGTAGGTTAGGCTTCGTTTCCTCGTACCATTCAGGTACCTTAGAATCCATTTAACTGCTTCCCAATGTTGCTTTCCAGGATTTGCGAGGAATCTGCTTACCAATGACACTGCTTGACTTATATCAGGTCTGGAGCAGACTGCTAGATACATTAAACTTCCCACCGTAGAGGAGAAAGGTATCTCGTTCATTTCCCTGCATTCTGCTTCATCCTTTGGTGATTGATTCTTTGTAAGCTGAAACTGATTTGTTACAGGTGTGGATACTGGTTTAGCTTCACTCATGTTGAATCTGTTGAGCACAGTTATGAGGTATCTTTCTTGTGAAATTGTTAGACTTCCTTGTTCCCTGTTCCTTAGAATTTCCATTCCTAGGATCCTTTTAACTGGTCCGAGGTCTTTCATATCAAATCTTTTAGCGAGTTCTGCCTTTAATCTGCTTATCTGATTTTTGTTTGGGCTCACTAGGAGCATGTCATCAACATAAAGCAGTAGTATTGCAAACTCCTTGTCTGATTCCCTCCTGTGGTAAACACATGGGTCATTTTCAGATCTTTTAAAGTTTCTTTCTGCCATGAACTGATCAAACTTCCTATACCACATTCTAGGGGCTTGTTTTAATCCATACAAGCTCCTTTGGAGTTTGCATACCAAGCTTCATTCCTTTGACTCAAAGCCTTTTGGTTGCTTCATGTATATTTCTTCATCTAGATCCCCATGTAGGAAAGCAGTTTTCGCATCTAGTTGATCAACTTCCAGATTGTGATAAGCAGCTAGTGATAGGAGCATCCTTATTGAGGTAATTTTGACAACCGGAGAAAATACTTCTTCAAAGTCGATTCCTTCCTTTTGTCTAAATCCTTTAACGACCAGCCTTGCTTTGAATCTTTCGGTCCCATCTTGGTTCAATTTATTCTTGTAGATCCACTTGTTCTCTAGAGCTCTTTTGTCGTTAGGCAGTACTGTTAGGATATAGGTGTCATTCCTCTTTAAGGATTCCATCTCTTCCTGCATGGCTTTTATCCATTGTTTCCCATTTTCATGACTGACTGCTTCTTCATATGTTTCAGGTTCACCTGTTTCAGTCAAGAAAACATATTCATCAGGTGAGTACCTCGTTGATGGATTTCTCACTCTAGTGGATCTCCTCAATTGAGTTGCCTGCTCTTCTTGATCTGTGTTTTCTGCTGATGTAGGTGGATGTATGTCCTGCTCCCTCCTCTGATTTTCCTGCAAGAAATTAGGAGGTTCAGAGTGTGAAAAAGTTTGAGGTACANCTTTATATTTCATTCCAAGGAGTCTGTGGAGTAGTGATCCTTGATTTTGAGTAGTTTTTGGCTCAAAGATTTTTGACAGTTTCTCCCAGACTTTCTTGGCATTGGTTTCTTCAGAGACGTGGTGATAGTAATTCGAATCTATCCACTGTCGAATGAAACCTACTGTCTGCCTATGCATCAGTTTCCATTTTGCCTCTGTATATTCCTCTGGTTTCTTTTCTCCGCACTCGACTGGTTCGAACATCATTATGCAATAAAGTAAATCTTCCATCCTTCCTCTCCATTCTGGATAATTTCAGGATGACAATCTGATCATAGAGTAAGACTCAGTAGACATCTTCTTGATTCTTGCTTTCTTGATTTCTTTCTTTATTCTTTCAGATGTTGAACACCACGACCTGCATGGGCCACCACTTTGTTGGTTCGGAGTAATTCGACACTGTCACTTTTACGTGGAAACCGGAGTAAACCCGGAGAAAAACCACGGAGAGCTTTACCGCTCTCAATTCACTAATCGTGCTTTGTGTTTATCAGTTTACAAGTGAAAACAAAAAAGGAGCAACAACACCCTACGATCTACCGAAGATTAGCTTCCTTCAGTCTTGGAGAATTCTGCATTCCGAGAACCTCTATCTTTTTCGTTGTGTCGCTCTGTTTGTTTTTGGCTCTGCCTTTCTTTTTTGTAGTGCGTTTTGTGTGGCAGTTTTCCTTTAACTGCTTTTGTAACTTCGATCCGATTTGGATCCAATTAATCCCATTTGATTTTTGCTTGATATTGGGCTTGAGACTCCAGTTAATTCATTTGGCCCACAATAGCAAAGCTGCCATACAAATCTAAGAGAATGCAGTCTTCATGAAAGAACTAAGAACCTCGACATTGATTGTCATCTTGTATGCCGAAATGGTTCTCTAAGACCAACACATATTCGGAGATGGGAACAATTGGTTGACCTATTTACGAAATACCTTCTAGCAACCATCTTTGGAAAACTAATGAAAATTTTGAACCTCTGCATCCTAGATCATAGTGCTTCTAATTCTCAAGATTATTCATCTTGAGGGGGGCATGTTGAATTTACATGTAAATAATTAGAAGTGTAGGGATAGTTTAGTCATTTGATTATGTGTCTACTTTATTAATATTGATTGTACATAACATTTACTTTATCGAATTACGTATTACAGTTTTCATATTCTTCTTCCTTGACGGTTATTCTTAAGGTAGTTTTTCTCTACTTCGATTACTTTCTTTTTACAAGTATCACGTTATATCTCGTATCTCCACATTTCTCATTTACTTTTCTCACGAAAACCCACTTATAGCCCACTCGTTGTACATCTTTTGGAGTAGGCACAACTGATCCAAAAACTTCACATTTTTTAGTGAATTTAATTCTTTCTCAAATGCAAATTTCTATTCAATCCAATCATCTCTTTTTTGACACTCATACAATGATTTCAGTTCATGATACTCATCATCATTGAGTACATGAAATGTCATACATTGTGCAAAATGTTCATCAATTACTACCTTAGATTGAATCCATTTGATATTACTCAGGGGTATTTACGTCATTATGATACCCTGAGGGTTCTTTTGACATAACTAAATGATATTTTCAGTTTTATATTATAATTATGGGGAAATATGATTTCGGGGATAGTCTCATAATCTACGAATCTCAGGCCCACGTATAAGGATTCTAATGACATTTTGAGCAGTTTTGGATGATTCTGTTGTAAAATTATTCCTAGGGCATTTTCGTAATTTGACACTCCGACAAATCTTGTTGAGTTTTTGCTATATTTTAGGCTATCTTCTAAGTATTCGAAAATTATGAACTAGTCAAGGGTATTTTCTAGTATTTCCTAGTCATACGTGTGATCAGTGTTCGATCGGGATGCATTTCAGAAAAACTGAGACATTACGATTCATATCCCGGTGAAATTGGGCATTTGCAACAAACTCGGGCCACGCTAGGCCAAATTGACTAAAAGTGAACTTTTGGACCCTTAGTTGACCTATTGGGTACATTTTCTCTAATAATACAGGACCTTAGAATTAGGGACTCGCGTGTTTTCGCGTCCCAAAGCAAGGTTTTTGCGTGAACTTGACCCGGGACTCGTGTGTTTTCTATTTTCAGGCCTCAGTCGTGCGTACTTGCTGAGTCGTGAGTTTTCGATCTCCTAGTTGCGAGTTTTTGTGCAGTCGCGCGGTTTTCCTCCTAGTGGTCGCGTGCTTTTGTATCGTGATGTTATTTGCAGAGTTTTGTTTTCACATAGACCCGATAAGATCTCGCAAGTTTTTGTCCATTGGTGAGTTTTTGGCTATCCATTTGCAAGTCTTTGTCGCACCTACTTGTCCACTCGCGTGGACTTGACCCTACGAAGTCGGCTGCGCTGAATCGATCGTTTTTCAGAATTCATCCGTTCAGATTTTTGATATCTCTTAATTGTAATTGTATTCGTTGATTCATAATAATGAAAACCAAGGTAGATTTTTGCTTTTCCGAGGACGTAAGCTCACACATTGCGGGCCCAACCTCGTATATCGCTATTGTCTCCACATTAAATTTATTTAAAATAATAAAAGAAATGGAATGATCAAGAATAACTAATATAAAATATTTTTAGACAAGATCAGTTTGGCGCCGTCCAAGGGGACCAAGACTTAGTCATATTGAAAGCTCTTGTACGGAGCTTGGATCCTAATATATATTGTGATGATTTGCAATTCTTAACATGAGAATGATGTAGATGATGAGATTGTGACGAAGTATAACCCTCATTCGATAGAAGGTGAGAGGAATAATATTTTGTCGGGGACTCAATCAGTGCCACTGGAAGAGTCCTCGGCACTAGGAACATCTATCTAGCCCCTGGAGGGACCCTACTATGAATACATTCCCTCGGTGTGTGCCATGATATATCGAGTGAAGAAGGATTATTTGCGTGCATTGAAAGATTATCATATGCCATGAATATTCTAAAAACGTGCAGAAGACGTTGAAAGGGTTGCAAAAAAAAACAAGATTCTGGGAAAGTAGGATTTTGGAACTGCGAAGCATGGCACTAGGAGATTGCATTGCATGTTTGCAATTACACGGTGATGTGATGGTGTCATGTATTCCGGGTCGGATTTGCTACATCTATGCTCATTTCTATACAATAATTAGTGAATGTCTCAAAAGTGAAATCACTAGCATTTTCGAAACATATTTTCTTGATTGAGTTATCTGGAAATTGAGTTTGTAATCGTATTATGTAAGTAAGCAATCTAGCAAAGTTCGATTACGAGTCGATAACAAAGATACATGTGACCATCTTGATGATGCATCAAAAAACTATAAATTATCTAAATGGTCCACATGGTGGATGTATCTGTCCACATATATCACATTTAATACGTTATTAGAATGTTATTTATTCACTTTTTATTTCCAAATATGAATGAATAATGAGTTTTCCTTATTGTTGTGGTTTAAAAACTTGGGAACAAAAAGTCAACAGGTCCAAAATTATCGGAGCATGTTTTATGATTTGTTTAGATTGAGGGAAGGATAATAAGAATATAAATAAAGCAATAAATAAGACAATTTAATGTGGAAAACTCCTGAAAATTGGAAAAACTACCTAGATAAGAGTCAGAATACTCTTAGCCGAATTCATTATTAAAACCGTCTATGTAACAACGAGATGCAGGCTTTAGAAGATGACTAAGAGAAGCGGCGAGAGCAAAATACATACAGTAAAGGGCAACACGCGTGAAAAAAGGTCATCTCCAGCTAACCACTTTATCTCGTATTTATAGAAAAGAATCGTGCGTGTAAAACGCTCTTTAACCGCCTCTGACAACATCGTTTTTGCTATGAGAGATAGCGTGGTGGCTACCCGCTAATAACCGTTTTGGACCGATCCAGAGATTGGTCCCCGAAGCACTTAAAAGGTCGTTGGTAGGATAACCTTCGGTTCTACCGATTACATAAGTCTTCGGGCTTCCTTAGCTACATGGGCTTTTTGGCTTCGTTATCCTTAAATGAGCTGGGTCGTCATCAAGTAGTGGATCATGGGCCGCATAAGTTCGTTTCCTGTCACATGGGCTAGCCCAAACTGTCTTAGGCTTCCGCCAGTTCGGGGTACCTGGTCCCGAAGCTCTAATCACTTGTGAACGGAACACAAATTAAATCATTTAATTGTAAAATCTTCTATTTCTTTAAATGGTGTCCATATGAATAAATTATTATTCTTCTCATTATAATTGATCTAAGATAACTCAATCGATCATTCCAAGTAGTAAAGATATATGTTAATTTTTTATCAATAATATTATTTAGTCAATTACACTAATATAAGTATAATATAATCATGAATGAATAGATCTTAATTTTTTTTAAATATATTTTGTCTCATTACCAATTTTCAACTTGGTTCCTTGAGTTATCATTACAATAGCTCTTTCAGAGTTTTCAATAATTTTTGTAGTACCAGAAATAGTACTAACATTATAATCTTGCATTACAATTTCCGTGAAATACTTCTTGTTTTTTAGAATTGAATGAGTTGTTGCACTATCCAACAAGCAAATATAATCTTCTTTCATCATGTTGATATGTGGTACTCATTTTCGACTTCAATAAAAAAACAATTTATAATTAATAAAACATAATTTATTCATACAATAACAACAATAAAGCTTTATTAAAATCCAAAATACAAATTTCAATTTTCTTCATTTTTAGTGCTAACATCATCTCTAATCAAATTGATCAATCATTCCATCAGGATTAGTAAAGAAGTTAATAACATCAAGTTTGGTAACATTAATGTTACTTTTATTTTCCTCATAAACAAAGTTCGTCTATATCTTTTTTCATTTCCTTTTATAAATACTTGATTGAGTTCAATAAGATGTTTTGATATTCTGCATATACGTGACCAATGACATTTTCCACCACAACGAGCACAAATTGGTTTTGTTAATTTGGTTGTATTTATTGTTTTGTACGTAACTTTCTTTTTCTTTGCCAGTACCAATCTTCATTTCTATTCCACTTCTGGTGGAATTTTTCATTTTGTGAGTATACATCAAGGTTACGACCCTATCCTCGGCCACGACCATAATAATGACTACGGCCACGTCCACTTCCACGACCTCGACCTCAACCACGTCCATGTTCATAATAATTCTCTTGAGATATAACATTTACTTCACGGGATGGAGAAGTATTAGTTGGGCGTAACTCATGATTTTTCATCAAAATATCATTATTTTGCTCAACACAAGTAAGTATGAAATTATTTCCGAATAGTTTTTAAACTCCTTTTCACGATATTGTTGTTGCATTAGCTTATTGGATGTAGGGGTTGGACATCCAACCGCGTAACCGAACCGATTTTAATCGATTAAACGGTGTCGGATATATGGTTAATTAGTTTTTAAGGTTCAGTTTCATATCGGTTAAAACGATTATACGGTCGGTAATCGGTTTTATTAATAAATATCAGTTTTGATGTTGGTTAACCGATTAAATGTGAGTATTTTATGTGTTTAGTATTTTATTAGTATCACGATTTTCTTATTTTGAGATTTAAGTTTTCATATTTCACAATCTTTCTAATCATGATAAGTGTTTATTTTGAAAATTATAATATATTGGTTATTCTAAATTTCTTGAATTATATTAGTGTTTATCTATGATCTTTTTTATTGTTCATTTGATTATCAAATTTCTTATGATTCAATTTTTCTTGGAAACTGAGTCTTCACTCCTTTAGGTACGTGAAGTGAAATATGTCTTTGAATGTAAACTATTTGTGAATAAAATGAAATGATGAATTCAAGAGAATTTTATTGCATTTGGAGATTGATTCTCGATTATTGCTAAATCCTTCTCGAAAAGTCAATTACGAGTTCCATGTTTAAATCTAGATTAACATAATCCATTTCAAATTACATGAATTTGAAATCAACATAGGCATATTCATTTTAAAAATTAGAATATATTGATTCTTCCAAATTTTTCTACTTTTGACTATTTTGAAAAATAAAATAACTCAACAGTGCATATTCGAAAAGTAGTAAAATCAAACTCTAAATAATGGATTGACTATGCAATGAAGTTTGTAGGAAAAATTTGAAAAAAAATCGATTCAACGGTAATCGGTTTCGGTTTTGGTGGGTTATAAATTCATAAAACTGCTAAATGGTGGGGTTTCGGTTATCAAAAATGGGCTTTAAAACCGATTAACTGCAAAAATTTTGACCGTTTAACTGACCGATCCCACCCCTAATTGGATGCGTGAAAAGTTGAAAAGATTTTTTCCAATATATCCAAACCTGAAATATTTTTTCAGCTCAACTTTATTAGGGAGGTAATATTAAATAGTTTAGAATTGTATTCACTTGCGAACTTAAAAGCATGCAATCGTAAATGCATCATATCATATCTTGCATTTGGAAGAATAATAGTTTTCTAGTGATCATATCTTTCCTTCAAATTATTCCAAAGTACAAATGGATCTTTTTATATTATATTTTAAAACCTTCATGAAAATGGTGACGAAGAAATATCATTGCTTTTGTTTTATTCTATTTAGAAGTTTTATTGTCTTCCTTCATTGTTTCTCTCATACAATTCGCATCTAGAACCCAACACAAATAAGTCTTTCCCATAATGTCAAGTGTCACAAACTGAAGTTTTGCAACATTCAACATTTTGGTATCTTCAATATTATAAGAACAAGTTATGAAAGAAATCTTAATATCAAATATAAAATGTGATAGAGCTTCGTGATAATAACGTATTATAAATAATACGAATCGCAAATTGCGAAAAATATAGAAACTAATTTAGGATGATAAACATAATATTCATACCTCAACATTCTTATGTGTATTTCATAATCCAAAAATCAAGACTATTTATAGGCAAAATTTGATAGACAATTAGATTTAAAATAATATTACTTAATTAATTAATTATTCAACTAATATCATTACTTTAATCTACTCATTAAATAGATGTAAAATTAGGTGTATCTAATCAATATTAATATATAATGTATAGTGCATTATTTTCAAATTTTCCAGATTTTACGAGATATGTTCGTTATTTAATAATAAACATTTATCTATATATTGGTAACAAATCATTAATTTTTTGATCAGAAATTTCATTCCTAAAACGTAGGTGCAACATGTTCTCAAATTCTATTAGTTCATTAACTCGATTTTTTCATCAGATATTGAAATATTATCCTATTATCATCTATCTATATTGCATAAAAATCAAATTTTACACTACAAAACCACATACCATTCATA
Organism: Utricularia reniformis; assembly: GCA_009725065.1. Classification (NCBI taxonomy): domain Eukaryota; kingdom Viridiplantae; phylum Streptophyta; class Magnoliopsida; order Lamiales; family Lentibulariaceae; genus Utricularia; species Utricularia reniformis. The sequence continues at coordinate 698,724 of RWGZ01001591.1, forward strand.
CTTTGAGCAAAGTTTAAATTTTGGAATTTGGATTGGAAACGAAAAACGAAATTATGGATTCATAATTCACAATAAAAAACTGTAAGTAAATTGATGTGGAAGTAAATGAAATATTTTCTCAGCTCTTTGTTGATTGAACTCTCATTATCTAAATTACAAACTACAGCTTATAATTGAGATTTTTTAAAACAAAATTTATTATAGAATATAATGAAAAGCTGACCATTTTTTTATTTTCAACATGCAACTTCTTTTTAATAAAAGGCTTCAATGATTTAAATTGATTTTAGAATCATCAAATAATAAATAAATTCAATTGACAAAATTATACTCCATAACTTACAAATTTCAGATGAAATAAATTTTATTTATTTCTCAACCAAAATCTTCATGAAAATCCATTATTTCACTGATTTTTTATTAAAATTTAAATCATGAATTTGACTTCATACATGACAATATTTATAGAGGTTGATTTTGGGATTCAATAGATGGAAAAAAGAGAAAATGACGTTTGCAAACCTCAAAATGTTACAGTTTTAGCAACACTAGTCTCCATAATTTGTAATGGAATATTTAGTCTCCGGTCTTTTTTGAAGATTGTGTACTCCAAGGTTGCAACATTTGGTAAATTAGATTCTCAAAATGGAAAAATCGATCATTAAATGTTGATATTTGCCGAGGACTTCATTGACAAAATTGAAAATTTTGGGGACCAAATATGTCATACATACTAAAATGTGGGAATTGATTTTGCAATAACATGGCTATGTTCTGCATGCATTCTCAAAATGTATTTTAAATGTTAGAATGAATTATTGTGGTCTTTGTAGAACACTACTCTATCTACATTCTCACTGTAAAAAGAATACATTTTCAAATTTGTTATTTGAATCCAAAATGAGGTATGAGACTAGATCTGAAAATTGAAATATTTTCCCGTTATTTAAATTACAAATAAATCATCAAAAAAATCATATTTTCTTTCAATAACCAACAATATAACATTTACAACTTCGTTCGACATATTTGTAAATTGTATATTCTAAGATATCTTTAACCTGCAACCATGACCATACATATTTCCTTCGTGATGTAGATATTAGCGAACTTGAATAAATCCGATAAAAATAAGAAAAGTAGTATTGATCGAATTAGTGAAAGATATGAAGAACCGAAAAAATATCATTATATTGTTACTATAGAGATGAAAATGGATAAATTTATAAAGCATTTGTTGAATATAATCTTAATATATACACATTGATATTATTTGATTTGTTATGCTTGAACTAATGGGCCGTTGCATTGGACATTTGAAATATATGGTTGATTAGGGTTACTCAACAATAAAAGGATATATTTGCCCTAGAGGGTGGAACAACTTCCTAGTCTTTCATACAAAAGGAGATATATTGCAAGAATTGAGAAGTATTGATGTTACACGTTCAAGGCTATTAAAGTCGCCGATTCGAGATATCCTTTTGGTTTGGTTTGATTTATTGGTGTAATATTTGCTACGTTTGATTTTGTTTTCCTGGCGTTTCCTGGCTTGGGGCCCCCGGTTTTCTTGCTTTCCGGGTGAACAAACCTTGTGTTCTTTGTTTTGCATTCTTTAGAAACTAGTTAGTAAAATCATAAAGTCAAGATAAAATTCAACATTCAATAACAAGATCTTTAGGTATAAAATCTTTTATACATTAATTTCAACAAGTGGTGGAGATGCGGGGGAGGACTATTTAGAAGTCGTTATTGCATTTTATTTTATCTGTATTTGAATTTTGAGTTCTCTGATTTATTTACATCTGTTGATTGCTGCTTTGATTTCTTTCTCATTTTATCTTAGAATTTATTATTTGTCAAATATGTCATCATGTAGTACTAATTGGCAACTTGCAAAACCTCATGTGTTCGATGGTACAAATTTTAATTATTGGAAAACTTTGATGCTTATTTACTTGCAACAAGATCTGAAAGTCTATGATTGTGTGATTAAGGGGACGGGATTATCTAGTGATATGTTTGATGAACCTAGAGATAATGAAAAAATAAAAGGTCTTGAATTAAATGCTAAGTATTCAAATATCTTGCATGTTGCACTTTTACCTGCTGAATTTAATAAAATTGTTGGATGTCGTACTGCTAATGAAATCTGGAAAAAATTAGAGTTAATATATGAGGAAAATAAAAATGTTAAAAAATCTAAACTTAATATTCTTTTACGTGAGTTTGAACTTTTTACTATGTTACATGGAGATAATATTTCCGAGTTACAACAAAGATTTAATTTGCTAGTGAAAAGGATAGAACTTTTAGGAAAAAAATTAAGTGTTGAGGATAAAAACTTAAAAGTTCTTCGATCTCTAAGTTTAGTTTGGCAACCTATTGTGACTACACTAGAAGAGACTAAGGATTTAGAGACACTATGTGTAGATGAACTTTTTGGTGTGTTAATATCTAAGGAAATGATTATGGGTTCGTCGAAACCCAAAGTAAAAAATCCTAAATGTGTATCCTTGAATATTGAAAATTCAGAAAACAAATATAAAGTTAATAGAAACCAAAATAAAGCATTGTTTCCTATGTGTGAGATAGATGAAACGAGTGAATGTGAAGACGAAGAAATAGAATTTTTAACAAAGAAATTTATAAAGTTCTTAAAAGCGGAGAAAAATAAAAACAAATCTGAATCATCTAAATAAAAAAATTTGAGGGTGAAAACCAAAAATGGTATAAGGAGGTCACTTGTCACTATTGTAAACAAATTGATCATATAAAATCACATTGTCCTAAGTTGCAGGGTTCTAATAATTTTAAAGAAAAGAAAACCGTCTTGGAGGCTTTCTTAGATGAGGACTCATTTGAGGAAGAGATTGCAACATGTAGCATTGCATATGCTAATAATAAAAATGTTGCTCTCATGGGAATTGATCAAGAAGATAGTAGTTCTAGCTGTGAGGTAAACCCTCTATCTTCATATTATAGTGATAGTTCTTCTAGTTTTGATAATGTTAGTACATTTCAAATATTGAATTCTAAATATAAAACCTTAGAGGCAAAATATAATAAATTGCTAAATATTCATGAATTTGGTTTCAAAATAATGCCTGAAAAAATTGTGTCTCCCTTAAATATTGAACATGAATCTGTGGTGTGTGAAAGTACAGAAAAATTAAATAACATACTTAGATGTCAAAAACTCATAGATGATAAAACCGGACTTGGGTTTGTTGAAACTGAAAAATGTTTGAATCAAAGACCATTTATAAAATTTGTTAAAAGTTCTGGAAATGATTCGTATGTATCTGAAACTAATTGTAAGAGTCATTCTAAAATTAAAATTAATAATAACTCTGAAATTGAAAATAATCAGAAATGTAGTAATAAAATCTTCTCAACAAATCAATTCATCAAGAATGAAAATAAACAGATAAATGAAAATCATGTTTTTCAAAAGTCTCATAGATTTGGAATTGGTTATAGGAGTACTGAAAACTTTAAAACAAGTAAATTAAATAACACATTTAAAAAATCTTCATCTAATAATTGTAGGTATACAATTGTTTTAGACTCGAGTTTCTTTTCTAATAAAAATGTTATTTTTGAGAATTCATTACATAGATATTTTTATAACTGATCAAATGAAAACTTTACAATTAGGAAAATAACCAAAAAATGGATTCCTAAAACTAATTGATTGGTCAACAAAATAAGATTTATACATTAATTTAAGTTTTTTCTCTATGATTTACTTTTCTTAAATTGTGTATTTTGGATTGTTTCATTTATATAAATATATGATTTGCATGAATATTGAGAATAGTGTTTATAACTAGGCTTCTTTCACTTACGATATATATTAGACTAATACACAAGGACCCATGTGGGAACCTTTGCAAATTAGATTTTGTTTTGCAAGGTTGTTATGTTGATATTGGATACTCAAAACACATGATAATGTATCATTATTATCAAATATCAGATCATTTCATAAAGATTTATTTATCATCGGTTTAATATTTGCTTTAAAACTATGTGTGCTTATTTTTTGTTACTTCATATAGGTAAAATCAGGTATGTCTCTCAATTTGTTTGATATTTAGAAAATATTAAGTATATTTTTGTATCAGTTATATTTGTATGCTACTCCATGTTAAGTGTATTTGTTCTATCGTAACCATGCATATTTGACTCAAATTCATTGGGAGATTGTTTAGATAATATATATGTTTTAGATTCATGGGGAAATTGTTGAGTTTGTACATAGATTTAGATTATTTGGATTGCTTCTATATGTTTTATGTTTATATGAAGATTATTTGGTATATATGCTTAAGATTCAGGGGGAGATTGTTGAATATATTCTTAATATATATACATTGATATTATGTGGGTTATTATGCTTGAACTAATGGGCCGTTGCATTGGACCTTTTATATATGTGATTGATTAGGGTTACTCAACAATAAAAGGAGATATTTGCCCTAGAGGGTGGAACAACTTCCTAGTCTTTCATACAAAAGGAGATATATTGCAAGAATTGAGAAGTATTGATGTTACACATTCAAGGCTATTAAAGTCGCCGATTCGAGATATCCTTTTGGTTTGGTTTGATTTATTGGTGTAATATTTGTTACGTTTGATTTTATTTTCCTTGCGTTTCCTAGCTTGTGGCCCTCGGTTTTCTCGATTTTTGGGTAAACAAATCTTGTGTTCTTTGTTTTGCATGCTTTAGAAACTAGGTAGTAAAATCATAAAATCAAGATAAAATTCAACATTCAATAACAAGATCTTTAGGTATAAAATCTTTTATACAAAAAGGATTGAGTGTATAAAATCTTAAGGTATTAATGTATAAATGATTTTATACCTAAAGATCTTGTTATTGAGTGTTGAATTTTATTTTGAGTTTATGATTTTACTACATAGTTTCTAAAGCATGCAAAACAAAGAACATAAGATTTGTTCACTCGGAAAGCGAGAAAACCGGGGGCTCCAAGCCAGGAAACGCCAGGAAAACAAAATCAAATGTAGCAAATATTACACCAACAAATCAAACCAAACCAATCCAAAAGGATATCTTGAATTGATGACTTTGACAACCTTGAATTTGTAACACCCGATCCTTCTCAATTCTTGCAATAACCGTCACCTAAAGTCTTTGAAGTCCTGCAATTATCTAGGGCAAACATCTCCTTTTATTGTTGACAAACTATAATTAACCGCATATCTCAAAGGTCTAATGCATCGGCCCATTAGTTTAAACATAACAACCCACATAATATAAATGTATATATATTCAACAATCTCTCCCTGAATCTTAAGCATATATACCAAATAATCTTTATATGAACATAAAACATATAGATTAAGATTTCATTCAACAATCTACCCCTGAATCTTAAGCATATATGCCAAATAATCTTCATAGGAGTATAAAACATATAGATTAAGATTTTATTCAACAATCTCCCCCTGAATCTTAAGCATATATATCAAATAATCTTCATAGGACTATAAAACATATAGATCAAGATTTTATTCAACAATCTCTCCCTAAATCTAAATCCATGTACAAACTAACCAATCTCCCCTTAAATCTAAAACATGTATTAAACAATCTCCCTCTGAATCCGAGTCAAATATGCAAGGTTAAGATAGAACAAATATACTTAACAATGAAGTAGCAAACAAATATAACTGATAAAAAAATATACCTAGTATTTTCCAAATATCAAACAAATTGAGAGACATACTTCACTTTACCTATATGGAGTATATAAATAAAGAGCAAAAAATAAGCACACACAAAATTAAGAGCAAAAATTAAACCGATTATAAATAAATCTTTATGACATGATCTGATATTTGATAATAATGATACGTTATCATGTGTTTTGAGTATCCAATATTTACATAACAAACCTGCAAAACATGTTCTAATTTGCAAAGGTTCCCACCTAAGTCTTTGTGTATTAGTCTATAACTAATATATATAGTAAGTGAAAGAAGCCAAGTCATAGACATTATTCTCAATATTTCATGCAAATCATATATTTATATAAATGAAACAGTCTTAAAATACACAATTTAAGAAAAATAAATGCATAGAAATATAAACTTAAATTAATGTATTAATCTTATTTTATTGACCAATCAATTAGTTCTAGGAATCCATTTTTTGGTTATTTTGCTAATTGTAAAGTTTTCATTTGATCAGTTATAAAAATATCTTTGTATTGAATTCCCAAAAATAACATTTTTATTAGAAAAGAAACTCAAGTCTAAAACAATTGTATACATACAATAATTAGCTGAAAATTTGTTAAATGTGTTATTTAAGTTACTTGTTTTAAAGTTTTCACCACTCCTATAACCAATACCAAATCTATGAGACTTTTGAAAAACATGATTTTCATTTATCTATTTGTTTTCATTCTTGATGAATTGATTTGTTGAGAAGATTTTATTACTACATTTCTGATTATTTTCAATTTCAGAGTTCTTATTCATTTTAATTTCAGAATAACTCTTACAATTAGTTTCAGATACATCCGAATCATTTCCAGAACTCTTAACAAATTTTATAAATGGTCTTTGATTCTGACATTTTTCAGTTTCAACAAACCCAAGTCCGATTTTATCATCTATGGGTTCCTGACATCTACGAATATTATTTAATTTTTTGTACTTTCACACACTACAGATTCATGTTCAACATTTAAGGGAGACATAATTTTTTCAGACATCATTTTCAAACCAGATTCACGCATATTAGCAATTTATTATATTTTGCATCAAAGGTTTTATACTTATAACTCAATATTTGAAAGGCACTGACAATTTCAAAACTAGAAGAACTATCACTAGAATATGAAGATAAAGGGCTTACATCACAGCTGGAGCTACTATCTTCTTGATCTAAACCCATGAAAACCACATTCTTACTATTAGCATATGCAAAACCACATTTTTCATTTTTATTTCCCTCATATATTAATTCTAACTTCTTCCATATTTCATGAGCTGTACGACATCCAACAATTTTATTAAATTCCGTATGTAAAAGTGCAACATGCAATATATTTGAACACTTAGCATTTAATCCAAGAGCTTTAATTTTTTCATTATCTCTAGGTTCATCAAACATATTTGATCTCGTCTAAAAATATTTTAGAGAGTTTTTTTTTAGATCAGTCAATTTTTTATGTAAATTTGAATACAATTATTGTGGGGACACGAGCGATATACGAGGTTGGACCCACAATGTGTGAGCTTACGTCCTCGGGAGTGCATAGCACTACCTTGGTTTCCACTATAATAATCAAGAAATACAATTACAATGAAGAAATAGTGGTAATCCTGGTGAAAACGGCACGACAAACAATCAAATCTGCTCCGTTACGCCGAAACTACCAAAAACTCGCTAATAGAGGTCTGGCCGCGAGTTTTCGAACCAAATCTCACGAATAGTGATGTGCTCAAGTGAAAACTCGCGAATGAAGCAAAGTGTCGTGGGTACAAAGTTGCGTAACGGAGGGAACTCTACGAAAACTAGCGAATAGTGGCTGAAATGGAACTAGTCGTGAGTTTTGGTGAGGAATCTTGCGGGACAAGCAATGAGTTGCGAGTTTTGGAACATAAACTCGCGACTCGAAAAGTCACGGAAACGAGGCTGGGCAACAAAATCTCACGAATACCGAGATGAATTCAAGGGAGAGACATGCCTTGGGAAGTGTGGCTAGAGTCTGAACCCTTTTCTGGGGCCTACAGTCTTGTATTTATAGAAAAACTCGGCTCAATAAGTCAACTTAAGGTCCAAAAGCCCAATCTTAATCAAATCAGCCCAACTTACTTAGAAAATATCCAATTAAATCGGAATAAGTGTCACAACGCCCCGAAACTTCAAAAATGCACCCCGATCGAACATGAATAACACGTAATGCCGAGAAAATACCCGTGAATACTCTTTTACCAGTTGATCATCTCCAAATGCTTAGGAGGTTGCCAAAAATATCGCGTAAGGTCGCCAACGAGATCTCTGAGTGCCAAATTACGAAAATACCCCTAGAATCATTTCCGACCGAAATCATCCAGAACAGCTCAAAACACCATCAAAATCCACATACGTACGCGCGGATTGCCAAAATTACGAGATTACCCCCAAAATCACATCGCTCAATAAATATTAAAGAAAATCAAAAATACCCTTTAGCCAAATCAGACGAGCCCCGAGGTTATCATAATTACATAAATAACGCCGGACAATATTAATAGTCCCCTGGTTTGCAGATTCGGATTCTGAGTCGTAAACCACATTATATCAGCTCGTCGGTAAATCCAAAACCCGTTCATACACTTTTTTGAGAACACCATGAATACGATCGAAATCATCTCGTTGTCACTAATGGTATCAGATTTTTCAAGTCGGAGGGTATGCTCTTAGACATATCTCTCTTTTCTTTGCGTACTGACGTGTTTCATTATACACTGGAATTCTGATGCACTGCTTCGATTTGTAAATATTACGTAATCGAACTTAGAAAATATTTTTTTAGCTGTCTATCAAGAGGCTTCAATTTCAGTGCGGAGCTATCACTTTTTGCTTCATCAAAATCCAGCTCTTCACAAGGGGGCTTGTCACACTCCTCAACTTCGCAATTCAATTTTGTTCCCATCGTGATTGTTACTCTGCGACCTCGAGCTCATATATCTTTTTCCTGCATAAGATATCACCATGTTCGAACAAGAACATCACTTTCTCACCTCCGCCAGGAGGTTGGTACTTACTCCTTTGTCATTCTCACTATTTCGGGGCCGTTGAAATAAACAAGGCCATATGTTTAAACATGAAGGGTAACATTTGAATTTGAGGTCGAGTTCCCGACTTTGAGGCGAAATGATGACTTATAGTCTCTTTTAGATACGATCCCATAAAGAACAAAGTGTCTCTAGCCGACATCTAAGTATACAAGGTAGGGCTCAACTGAATAATAGCTTTGACGGTAATCGAATATTATGTAGACATACCGATCGAGGTAGGGTCGTTACCTTCCCTCTATTCCTACTTCCCATATATATTATCTAAGAATTAAGATTCTTTCTGAAGTAAGTATTTATCGTTGGGAGAACTTCGCCTCGGAAGATATTAACCGAATTTTATGGGTTATAAGAAAAGAAAACCGAGGGCTTCGACTGAGAATCATATAGGAAACCACATAAAGTTATGGCAATATCGTAAAATTGCCTCATAAGAAAGCCAATGACTGTTATAGTTATATTTCTATCTCACAAATTTTGATCTCCCATACGTTTCCTATGATAAAATAAGTCCTAGTTCCATTTGAAATTGATTCTCTTTATTTGTGAATTTAAGATTTGTCTTTGCTTTGTTCCGTCTCTAATAAAATCTCACAACTTGAGCAAGCCTGATAGTTGTTGTTATATTCGTATTATCTCGGGTAAGAAAATCCATGCCGTCCATAAAACGATTTTATGACATCTCCGATGGTAAATAGGATAATCCGTGTCATGCACGTAATTATTCTCTAGACCGCATGACCATAAATAGCGACGCACGTGTTATACAACAACGTGCTAATCCCTCCCTCTAATATATAATGAACATGAGGCATGCATAAAATACTTAAGAGTCATTGGCCATATGTTGAAAGAGTCTAGACCTTTCTTACAAATCCCGGGTAGGCAGCTCTGATCGTAAATGAGATTGTAACATAAGTTTCATTGCCATATATAAGGGAATGACCCTTGGCTGTCGCAACTGCGTCTAAGGGAGCGATCTTAATACATCCAGGCCAGCTTCTTTGTTCTTTCAACCATAACAAAAAATACGAGACAGTCATGAGACAATTACTGGATACACCATTCATACGAAATATAGGCTCTAAAGTACAGGTTCATCCACTTCAGAATACTCCTTGTTGTGGTTTGCTTCTCCGATCGCTTTGATCATAACTGCTTTGATCATAAATGTGAGTCCCCAGTCGTAATAGAATTTAGTTGAATTAATATCATTGGGAAAATATTTGGCCGTTCTAACCGTTTATCCTAATGAAATCCATGAATATGATCCATCGGCAAATAAATGCACGTGCAGATGATTAAGCCAAATGACGGATTTTTCAGACAATGGCCCCTTTTATAGGGGTATAGCTTTACAATTTCGATAATATCTGAGAGTGCCCGATCATAACTAACGAGAATTGATACCATAAGACCATCACTTGGTCAGTTTGATTGTAAATGAAAATATACGGTCAAAAATAACAAATCCATGATGTAGGACCGTAGCGTGGCCAATCTAACAAATGAGGCCATGTTATAACGTGGCTTCATAATTTCTCCGATAGTAAACACTCTTCTCTTGATTGTAAATAACTTAGTATTCCTCGTCATATAATGAAACTTTCATTCATTTATTTTCAATTTCCCTGATAGCTTGAAGAAAAATCTCACTCCGGAGAATCTGAATCGAGAAGTTATACCCCAAAATAATAACAGCTTTCCATATGATTAGTTCTCCAATTAAGGATAAATAATCCTTCGACATGATTTAGCGAAGAGATATTCGCAAATGTGATAGGGATTCTAGATAATCACAGAAAGCTTTTACGATAGTTCCGAGCATGGGTACGAGCCCCCAGTAATCACATCATTTTGTGGAATGTAAACCATAATGCGAATATTTGGCCATTTTGATCGTTTACTTAAGTGAAATCCATGAATACAATCACAAAACTCATACCGGCCATTACAATCAAAATAGAAAATGTGTGATCTTTTAGCAGAATGTATCCCTCGGCGATGATAGGTAAACCAATCATGTAACAATGTACTTTCATAAATTCTTTCTCCGACAATAAATAACAAGATTTCTCCCGGGGTAATCTGCCATTAATTTCGTAAACAAGAATATCTCTATCGCACAAACGACATTTAGTATTTCTCATAGTAATATGTTCTCGACGAACTTGCGATCTCGCTGAGTATGAATTTGCACTCGAGATCAGTTTAACGAAGCACTTGCATATCCGTTTGCACGTTCTCTTTTGGCAAAACCTGCACAATGACTATCACGCTTTCCCATCAGCATTGCACCGTGGTCATCACATTGTCCCAACGGTATAAACTTGCACCCGGGGTCATCACGGTGCCAACTTGCACCCGGGGTCATCACGGTGCCAACTTGCACCGTGGCATCACAATGTCCCGTTGGTATAAACTTGCACCCGAGGTCATCACGGTGCCAACTTGCACCGCGGCATCACATTGTCCCGTCGGTATAAACTTCCACCCGAGGTCATCACGGTGCCAACTTGCACCGCGGCATCACATTGTCCCGTCGGTATAAACTTGCACCCGAGGTCATCATGGTGCCAACTTGCACCGTGGCATTGCATTCTTGCCACCGGTATATACTTGCACCCGGGGCCATCACATTCTCGCCGCAGGTATATACTTGCACACGGGGCCATCACACTCTTGCCGCTGGTATAAACTTGCACCTGGGGCTACCACACTCTCGCCGCCGGTATATACTTGCACCCGGGGCCATCACACTCTTGCCGCTGGTATATACTTGCACCCGGGGCCATCACACTCTTACCACCGGTATATACTTGCACCCGACGCCACTGCGGAAACGGACCAGCCTCCGACGAGGGCGCGACCCTCACCGGCATGTCATAGAGAAGTCGGGTATAAACTTGCACCCCGTTTTGCCACGGAAACATGCTCGGTACTAAGCCGGCTATCTCATAATAAATCGGGCCCCTTTACATATTCCAACAGTATGTATGTACAGACGATTCTGCCGCGGACATGAAGACTCATCCTGTTCAAAGTATTTTGACACAGTATCTAATTTGAGGAGTTTGAAAATGATCGACTATAAGACAGGCGGTACACTGTATTTCTAATCTAACCTATTATTTTATTCCATCCTTCATCATACTAAAACGCAATGGACCAACTCTTATCCTACGAGTCCCCTAGTCGATTGAATTCATGTCGTCAAAAAAGATACTTAAAAAATTGGAGTATGACCATAAAAAAGAGAAGAGATTTTATTTTCAAAAGATCGATGAGTCACGTCTATACATAATACTTGCGCAAATTGGAAATATGCCAAGTCCGTGGCAGCTGCTCTCCGCTCATATTTGCAATCTTATACGTTCCTTCTCTCACCACTGCCTTCACTCTATATGGGCCTTCACATTTTCGATCTAGCTTACCAACATGCCTGGAGGCTTCCACTTNGAGGTCGTCGGTTGTCCGGTGATAGAGTCCGGTCCTTCGGAGAACACTCTAAATTATGCAGTCGTACTTTAATGTTTCGAACTATGTTTTAAATTTGCTTCCGAATATTTCTGTTTTAATTATCATGTTTTAACAAAAAAACTCGGCCCAAATTAGGGTCGTTACAAAGCATATCTCAAATAAATTAATATTACTCACTAAATACCATAATCTTATGAAGCGTCATATATACTTCTAAAATAATGAGTGGGGATATTATCTTCTTATAACTGAAGCTGACATTATAATTCTCCAAATCTATATCTATGAACTCTATAAAAGTCTTCGATACTTTTTGTTTCATATGTTGTCTTTAAAATTTCTGATAGTTTCCGACAATCGATAACACTCCTGGTATCTGAGAATATCTTGATATGCCCGAACAAACAGCTTCACAATTCCTCGTATAACAAATATGATTTTATGAACGAAAATTAAATATTCCTCGTTGTTGGGCACTATTACGATAACTCTAGTTATAACTGAGAGTCCCAGTCTTAAATAAAATTTAGTGAAGTCAACATCATAAGGTAGTCATTTGATCATCTTGGTCGTAAATGAAAATACTCGATCATAAATAACGAAATCCATGTCGTAGGACCATCAATTGGTCATCTTGATCGTAAATGAAATTACCCGAGCATAGATAACGAAATGCATGCCATTAGACCATTACTTGACCAGTCTAACAAATGAAGTCATGCCATAACGTGGCTTATTATTTCTCCGATAGTTAATATTCTTTTCCTTAACGTAAATAACACAATATTCCTGCAAGTGTGAGAGAAGCCCGGGAGCGCCATGAAACTAAAATGGCGGGTTTTGTTTCGATGAATCTCACCGCCGCAGAGGTTTTAGAGGATGTTCTTAACCCTCCTCCTATGACAATAAAAACAATAAAGAAGCTCCAGGGCAGACATGGTGGAATGTCATACTCCTAGAAAAAGAAGAAATAAACTTCCGGATATAGTGTCTTCACTTTTGTAATATCTCCCATTTCTGTATTCTCCGTCATATATTGAAATTTTCTATCATTTCTTTTCAATTTCTCTAATCACTTTAAGAAAAATCTAACTCCGAATAATCTGAATCGAGAAGTTAACCTCTAAAATAATAATAACTTTTCATATGATTAGGTTGCCGATTAAAGATACATAATCTTTCAGCATATTTGAATCCCAGATATTCTTGAACACGGCTAAGAATCCTAGATAATCATAGAAAGTTTTTACGATAATTCCGAGGATAGGTAAGAGTCCCTAATAATCATAAAATTTTGTTGGATACGAACCATAAAGTGACTATTTGATCGTTTCGATCGTTTATTCAAATGAAAACCATAAACACGATCACAATCACAGGCTTATCTCTAGGCCATTCCAATCACAATCGAAAATGTCTGATCTTTTAACAGATTTCACCCTTCGGGGATGATAGATAGCTAAACACGCAAACATGTGGTTTGATAATTTCTTTCTCCGACAAGGAATAGCATTTGTCATGAATTTTGTGAACAAGGAAATCTTTATTGCGCAAACGGCATTTGGTATTTTTCATAGAAATATGTTCTTGACGAACTTCCATTCTCAGTGAGCATAAACATCTACTAGAGATTATCTTACTCTTCACGAAGCGCCCCTCATTCACTTGCATGTTTTCTTCAGGTATACACTTGCACCCTCGATCATCGCACCTTACCTCCGGTATAAACTTGTACCCAGAGTCATCATACTTTCCGTCAGGTAAAAACTTGCACCCGGGGTATTCACATTGTCCCATCGGCATTGCACCGTGGTCATCACAGTATAAACTTGCACCGTGGCATCACACTATCTCATCGGCATTGCACCACGGCATCACACTGTCTCATCGACATTGCACCACGGCATCACACTATCCCATCGGCATTGCACCGTGGTCATCACGGTATAAACTTGCACCGCGGCATCACACTGTCTCATCGGCATAAACTTGCACCCGAGCTAATCACGGTGCCAATTTGCACCGCGGCATCACATTGTCCCGTCGGTATAAACTTACACCCGAGGTCATCACTGTGCCAACTTGCACCACGACATCATATTGTCCAGTTGGTATAAACTTGCACCCGAGGTCATCACGGTGCCAACTTGCACCGCGGCATAACATTGTCCTGTAGGTATAAACTTGCACCCGGGGCCATCACACTCTCGCCGCCGGTATAGACTTGCACCCGGGGCCATCACACTCTCACCGCCGGTATAAACTTGAACCCGGAGCCATCACACTATTGCCGCCGGTATAAACATTCACCCGGGCCACTGCGGAAATCGACCAACCTCCGACGAGGGCACGACCCTTGTCAGCGTGTCATGGAGGAGTCGGGTCAAAGAGGCACCCTGTTTGCCACGGAAACATGTTCGGTACGTGGCTGGCTATCAAACAATTGGGCCCCTTGACATACTCCAACAGTATAAATGTATAGACGATTCTGCTGCAGCTAGAGAATCATCGGATTAAAAAATATTTTGACCTTGTATCCGATCTAACGAGTTTGAGATTGATCGACTATAAGACAGGCGGTACAATGCATTTCTAATCTATCTTAAATTATTTAGTTTCCATCCTCCATCTTACTAAAATGCAATGAACCTCACTCCAATCTTACCAGTCCCCTAGTCGATTGATCTCGTGTCGTTAGAAAGGATACAAAAATTTAGAATGTTTTAAAAAGGAGGGGGAGTTTTTTTAAAAAAAAAAGATCGAAGTGTCACGTCTATACATAATACTTGCGGAAATTGGAAATAAGCCAAGTCCGTAGCAGCTGCTCTCCGCTCATATTCGCAATCTCATACATTCATTTTCTTACCACCGCCGTAATTTGATATGAAATATCCCATTCAAATTCCAAGGGATATTGTGCAAAATAATGTAGTTTTTGAATTCATTTTGGGTTTTGTAGTGATTCGAACTTGTGAAAAGCGAACGTTGAAAAATGTGTTGAATGGCGTTTCCAAAAAGCGAACCATTAATTTTTGGAATTATTGGGACACTCGTTTTTTGGAAGCTCGAATAAGGATTTTCATTTACCAAAGTTAAACGATGACCACTTTTTGCAGAAGCAAACGAAATCGATTTCTTCCATTTTATCCTCACTGTTGTTGTCTCGTGTGTGTTGCCCCGCCCACCATTTAATCTTATTTGTGTCTCACTGGAGGTACAAGGAGGCAGCGGAGCAAGGCTCATGGCGTCCGGAGCTTGGCTGCCCGAGCAAGGTAGGGGCGGCCGGAGCAAGACACACGCGATTACAGAGGAAACAATAGAGTTTCGATCCAGCCGATTTTGGTGACTAAAGGACTGATGGGTTCATCTAAAGCAGGGGCGGCTGTGGCCATAGAGCAACTGAGGATGGGTAGGAGGGATACGATAGAGTAGAGCTACGAAGCATACTCCACATCCGCATATTCCTTAGATATGCAGGGGCGGCCGGAGAAAGATAGGAGCTGTGCTCCACAGGTCGATTACAGAGGAAGAATTACAAGAAAAAACCTAAATCTATTTGCTCGTCTTTACAAAAAGTGACACGCTTTAATCGAGTGGCCAATTAATTAAAGAAATTAATGACTCGTTTTGAGGAAATCAAGTTTTTCAATACTCGCTTTTACGAAACTCGAATCATCACAAAACCCAAAATGAATTCAAAATCTACCATATTTTACACAATATCCCCTGAATCCCCATACAGAATCGTGTAACTATTGCAGGTAAAACGCAGATGACGAAGAGAAACAAGACAAGGAGAAGATGATTAGCAATTTGCCTCTCGACCCAATTTGAAGAAGAGTGTACGGATAACCTGCAATCAAATTATATTTTTAAATTATAATTGAATTATCAGTAATCATAAAAAATATTATTTATTTAAAAAACATGATACTTACCATCAAAAAATATATGTTCAAAATTTTCAAATTTTCATAATTTGAAACTTGAATTTATTAATAGTATTGAATGATTTTTTTCAAAATATATAAACTCAATTCACATCGAATTTATTAATTACAAGCAAAAATAAAATTAATTATAAAATAATTAAATTATAAATAATAATATAAAATATATGAATAATTATAAAAATCATGTGTTATTTCTGTAAAATAAAAATAAAATATAAAATATTAATATTAAAGAAAAAATAATTATTATACCAAGTGATATATATATATACCTATTTCAAAATACTCTCATTCTTCTAAACATACATAAATAACTCATAGATAATATAATATAAAAATTCTTGGATCGGATAAGAGTTTTCAAAAACGTATCTGATGTGACTTGATTAAATATTTACAATTTGAATATCCGTAAAATCGATTCGATTACTTAGGATGTTCGGATAATCGAATTTTCATAAATATCCCTAAATTATCTATTATCTAATTAGCATTTGTACCTGCTTATATTAATCAGTGTCAGTCATCCTAAATTTTGTTAGATTTAATTTAATAATTAAAAAAATTTAAGATGCATATAAATAAATTCATATTTAAGTCTCATTATACTCAGTCAGCACTCAGGAGCCCGACGGTTGGATCAGTCTCCCTCTCCACTGCTTCACTTGGCTCCATAAATCTCTTCCAGTACCAATGCTCCCTCCATATCACCGCCATCTTCTCGATCGGGACATCCTTCGTCTCCGGCAACCACCCGTATACGAACACCGTCATCAAGCTCACCCACGCAGCGAAGAAGAAGAAGACTCCTGCCTTCATATGACATAACATTGCCAGAAAAGCTTGTGCAATTAAGAAAATCATGGAGAAATTTGTTGCTATGCTTATACTTTGCCCCACAGATCTTATCTCCAATGAGAAAATCTCGCTTGTCACTAGCCACCCCAAGGGCCCCCACGAAAGCCCGAATCCGGCAACGTAGATCGACATCAGGAGCAGGATAATGATTGAGTATTCCTTGCTTAATTCGCCATGATCCCCAAGCTTCAGTCCCAGTATTGCTCCGATGATTACTTGGCATATAATCATTTGAATCCCTCCCGCGATGAAGAGAGCACGTCGCCCGAATTTGTCGACGATCATCATCGAAAGTACGGTCATGCTCATTCCGAGAACAGATATAACGAGAGCGGACATCAAGGAGGCGCTCACGCCGGAGCCGATGGTTCTGAATAGTATTGGGGCGTAGAATGTAATCACGTTTATTCCGGTGATCTGTTGAAAGAAGGGTATTGCCACTGCCATCACCAACTGCGGCCGGTATTTCCGAATGAGAATGTTCTTCAGAGGGTGTATAACCGTTCTGGCTGATTCACTGGCCGCGATGAGATCGTTCAATTCTTCTCTCACGTCATCCACTCCTCGAATTTTCTGCAGAAGTATCTCCACTCTTTCTCTGCTTGCGCCATTTTCGATCAGGCTGTTAGGAGTCTCCGAAAGGAATAGACCACCCAATGTAAGCATGGCCGCCGGAACCGCCGCCATCCCCAACGAAACCCGCCATCCCCAACCGACTTCGATCTCGTNTACTCACCCCCTCTTGGTTGCTGGTTCAAAGATCACGATTATATCATCTCCATATTAATTCAAAATTATTATAATGTCCACATATTCTTCCATATTGACCAAACATTTTTATTCGCAAGTCCCCAATGTTGAATAAATTAGATTTCCGAATATCGCAATTGTCCGCAATCTCTAATTTGAGAATAAGAAATTCCGCTCATAACAACGCACTAAACATACTCGTTTTATTACGTGGAAACTTTTGGTGTATATCCCATTACTGGGTAAAATAGCATGGATCTTTACTTCACCGGCTATCAAAACATGTTTAGTACCAGGAGTGGACATTTCATAAGATCTTAAATCCTCTCTCTTAACTGGTCTAAGGTCGGTTCACCGAAATTCGACCTTTTGTAGTCTCCTACTAACATCATTATGACCCTTCTTTCTCATCATCAAACTCAACTAAAGCAGCACTTACGACTTATTTGGATGCGCAAAATATAAACCCAAACGTTTCTGAGGAGGAGTGGGGATTTAAAAGAATCGATACTTATATAACATTTTAATCCTTCAAAAGCCACCCGACTATGTACTTATCAATTTATATTTCTCTTACAAATATCATCATAGACCAAGAAAATTTTCTGTCTTTCACCAACAACTCACATCTAGAAAAATTCCACCTCATTGAATACTTTCTCAGTATACTCAATCATTCGTTGAAATATTGGACATGATTATTTCCATACCACGTCTTTAGATATTGATTCTGTCGATTACTGGCATGTGGCACCGTGGTTTCCTTAAACAAAAAAGCATAATTGAGAAACTTTAATCCGGTCGAATAAGCAATATGTCCATTGCTGCAGTAGATATAGATCCTCTGGCCATACTTCACCCAACTAAGTGAAAACAATACAAATTCTGTAGGCATCGTTCGTATTTGGAGCCAACAAAGGTCAGTGACCGATTATATGCATTGCATAGGTTAAACGAGTTTTGCTTGCAATACTGATATTACACGGGAGTATTTTCGGTATTATGACATCCCGGGAGCTCGTCTGACGTGTTTAGGTGGTATTCTCGATGTTCTCGTGAATCTACATCACTTCATTGTTTCGAGGGTATTTTTGTAATTTGAACATTCTGGGCCTTCGTATGAGCTTTCGATCAACGTTTCTAGCAGTTTTGGACATATTCGGACCCAGACGGGGCCAAGGGTATTTTCGTAATTTGGCACCCGAGGAACGTGCCGGCAAGTTGTGGCGGCGTTTTTGGCTGAGCATTCGGTAACTGGAAGCGATGAATTATTTTACGGGTTCTTCCGGTATTATTTCGTTGTTATTTTTGGCTAATTGTCTATCGAAGTGCATTTCTGAAGTTCTGTTACGGTATGACATTTATTCAAGTGTATTTTAATATTATATGTTAGTTGGGCTGAGTCCAGTGGAATTGGGCTCCTGGGCCTGAAACTTGTTAGTTGGGCTGGATTCCTCTATAAATATGAGCCCCATGGCACTGAAAAGGGGTCTGACTCTTTTTTGCATCTCCCAAGGCAAGACTTTCGCCCGAGCTCGCGAGACTTCGCTTTTCAGCCTCAATTCGCGAGATTTCACACCAAATCTCGCGACCACCGTCTTTGAGCTACTATTCGCGAGATTTCGCTCCAAATCTCGCGACTACGTCCATTTGTGTCACTATTCGCGAGAAGTCGTACCAAAACTCGCGATTTGCCCCTGCAGATCACTATTCGCGAGAATTCGTACCAAAACTCGCGACTGGCCCCTTCAGATCACTATTCGCGAGTTTTGGTCAGTTTCACCGTAACGAAGCTTTTGGCAGTTTCACTGTAACAGAGCTTTGGCAGTGTCACGGTTACAGAGCTTTGGCAATTTCACGGTAACAGCGCTTTGGCAGTTTCACGGTAACAGCGCTTTGGCAGTTTCACCGTAACAGAGCTTTTGGCAGTTTCGCCGTAACGCAGTGTTTTTGGCAGTCTCGATTGTTTTCCGAGCCGCTTCCATCTTGATTATTGATATCACACCATTGTAATTGTATTCTTTGAATATCATAGTGAAAACCAAGGTAGAGTTTTGCTCTCCCGAGGATGTAAGCTCACACATTGTGGGCCCAACCTCGTATATCGCTCGTGTCCCCACATAAACTGAATTCCGAATAATTAAAAAAAATTGACTGATCTAAAAATAAATACCCAAAATATTTTTAGGCTACATCAGTTTGGCGCCGTCCGTGGGGACCCGAGATTTTTTATCCCATTGAGAGCTTTATTGCTGAGTTTGGATTTCTATTATCATGACTACTCGGAATTCTGATGAAGATATTTTTGATGAAGAAATTGAGGCAGATCATATTCCTCAAGTTAACGATGATTTTGTTGTGTTACCGGGGGCTCGGTCGTCAGTTCTGGAGGAGCCCCCTGCTCAAAATGTGACTATTCGGCCCTCCCGGAGCGGGTTTTCATCCAGAAGGGCACCAAGTTTTTATCCTCGATCGCGCGAATGTTTATCCAAGTGTTACGAATTTGCAAGAATTGGCCGAGTTGCGATCCGAAATAATGCTCATCTTTCGCCACCTGCACGCTCTAGATCTGCGGATCAGACGGGAACGGATGAGGATTTGGAAGAGCGAAGGCGTAGTTTAATCGCTCAGTTAGAACAAGTCGAAGCTCAAAGGAGAGCTCGGAGGAACAATGTTACCCCAGAACCTGCTAATGATGTGGCCTCAGGGGAAGATACCGATCGCGTTCCGGAGCCGCGAGAAAATACTGCAGCAACCGGAGAACAGAACGATACTCTTCAAAAGATTGGAGAGTTGATTGAGTTGAAGTTTAAGAAGATGAGTGGGAAGTTGGAGCAGAACGAGGCTAGGATGAACCAATTGGAGGCCAACCTGACTCTGGGCCAAGAAAGGAGACGAGTGTACGGGGAGCATACCCGGGATACTCATCAGACCTCAGCTTACGAGGGAGATTATTTTGAGAATGAGAGGGCTAATGAGCCCATCGTTAATCGAGGAAAGGCGTTACCATCTTTGGAAGTTTTGCAAAGTCCGTGGAACACTTCAAATGCCTTATCTCCTTTTTCCACGGCGATTATCGGAGCCACTCGCTCTGAGTTTGTTGAAATGCCTAAGGATCTCCCACAGTATCGCAGGTCGACTGACCCGCATGCTCATACGTCGAATTTGGAGATTCATGTGAGTTTGATGAATTTCAGTGATGTGGCCATGTGCTTCATTTTTGCCGCTTCTCTTAAAGAATCAGCCCTTCGATGGTTTAACCGGTTACCGAGACGTTCGATCGTTTTCTATCAGGACTTTAAGGATCAATTCTATTCGGCTTTCGCGCCTTTTAATACACCGATAAAATCTATTACTTCTTTGACTGCGTTGCGGTATGACTCTTCGGAAAGATTGTTGGGTTTTATTACCCGTTTCAAGGCCGAGTGTAGGAGGATACCTCGGATCACTGTTAGTGAGAAGGTTGGGGTGCTGCAGCTTATTCTAGCTGGGCATCCGTTATGTAATTCTTTGAATAGGGATCCCCCGGAAAGTATGGAGGATTTGGCTCTGAGATGTACGCAATACATCAGAGAAGACGAAGGATTGCTAGATCATGGTGTGATCGAAGTACGGGCATATGGTTCCCACAAAATTGTTGCAAGTCGCGGGCCGGACAAGGTTGTCCCGCACGCAAAATCAAAGTTGAGAGTGTTTCCCACATACAACTATGAGCAGATTTTTGCGATTATCGAGCAAAAGAAGGCAGGTTCACTTCATTATCCTCCTCCTTTGCTTGAACCAACACCGGGGACTTACGAGTCCCAAGTATTTTGTCGTTTTCATCGGAGTTTTGGACATGCAACGAATGATTGTAGAGAATTGATGTCTGAAGTGGAAAGGTTGCTAGAATTGGGTCAGCTTGATTAACTGATCAGTACCGTGGAGGCTCTACCCGAGTCTAAGATGGGAAAGATCGATATAAGTGTCCCGGAGGGGACGGCACCTAAACCCAAAAGGGCCGATGCGCCACGGCCAAATGTAAGAGGACGCGGATATGGAGGACAGCGTGGCCAGCGTCAAGGGGGTGGCCAGAGAGGGTTCTTTAATGGTGGTAGACAAAACCAAAGAGACGGATGAAGAGGAAACCACTATCGTGGTCGCGGCAGAAATCAGCCGCAAAGAAATCAGCAAGGGTACAGGTATGAAGCTTACCCACCACCCCCCGCGAATCAACAAGCACTACCTCCTCATCCTCTGGTTGACCCCAACCAGGGTCAACCTATTTTGAATGTTGAAAATGTCCAACCAAGATGGGGTAACTTAGGCCCCAACATTATGACTATCGCGGGGGGAAAAAGTGTCGGCGATTCGAACCGCGCCCGCAAACGTTCTTATCAGGCATTACATCAGAAGGGGCGCTTTATGGAAGTGAACATGGTCCAGTTAACGGATTTAGATAAAATGACAATATCATTTGGACCACAGGATTTATCTGGGGTTTTCTCCCCACAAGATGATGCATTGGTTGTCTCCCCTATTATTGCGAATCATCCTGTTTCTCGAGTGTTAGTCGATATCGGGGCTGCTACCAACATATTGACTCTTGCGGTCTTTGCGCAGATGGCATTGAAAGGAACCACCCAACTCCAGCCTGTGCACACAAAGTTAGTTGGTTTTAATAATAGCGTTGTTGCGGCCGATGGATCTGTTTTTCTGCTGGTGACTTTGGGCGATCCCGAAATATCAAGAACTTTGATGGTGGAGTTTGTGGTGGTGGATCTCCCTATACTTCCTTATAATGCGATCCTGGGGAGAAGTTGTTTAAACTTATTTGGAGTTGTGGTGTCTCAACCACATTTGATGATGAAGTTCCCAACACAGTTAGGGGTTGGGAAGATGAAGGGAGATCAAGAGCTGNGTTAATTGATCAATATAAACTATTGAGACGTTTAAAAAATTAACGAGTATTATGATTCAATAAACGTTTTTGGAAGTTCGGGGATCAACAACGCAATTTTGAAACATGGAAGCCAAAATCACACATTATATCAACTTCGAGACTTTTATGCAATTTACAAATTTTGATGCACTGTCTTACATTGTTAACTATATTTTTCATATATATAAATTTTTTTCCGAATCAAATTTTCATCGTTTGTATCATAATGAATTCTTTTTTTTTTCTAAAATTTGGTATTTATATTATCACTTGTTGAGTTTNGGGCCGAATGACACCGTTTTATGAACGGGTCGAGAGTGCGATGGCACCGTCTTATGGACGGGCCGAATGACACCGTTTTATGAACGGGTCAAGAGTACGATGGCACCGTCTTATGGACGGGCCAAATGACACCGTTTTATGAACGGGTCGAGAGTGTGATGGCCCCGGGTGCAAGTATATACCGGTGGCGAGAGTGTGATGGCTCTGGGTGCAAGTATATACCGGTGGCGAAAGTGTGATTGCCCCGGGTGCAAGTATATACCGGTGGCGAGTGTGTGATGGCCCCAGGTGCAAGTATATACCGGCGGCGAGTGTGTGATGGCCCCGGGCGTAAGCATATACCGGTGGCGAAGATATATTTGTAAAGGCAGAGCGGTGGATTCATTTTAGGTATCTACTCATTTTAATCGGTAATCGGTAATCGGTAATCGGTAAATCGTGTAATCGGTAAATCGTGTTGACTTGGAACTTCCAACTTTCCGCAACAAACATTCTCGCCAACCATTTTGTACACATATATACAATCAAGCAACACGTGACCAAATTCCTCCAATGCAACTACGCATCCGCTCATTTTCCATGTGAGGTTCACGTGTCTCACAAGTGCTCCAAGCAATACACACAAGCACCACAAAACGGTTAGAAAACCATACGACCTCTCCGAAGAATCGTTATGCCATTCCGAATAATAACCTATACTTGAATCCCAATATGAAATGGTAGAAAACCTCGGCAACTAATTGAACTATTGGAGAATAGACTCTTCCAAATATCCGGTAAAAGTACATGGTCACGTCATTGAAGTTCATCAAACTGACATGGATCTCAACATTCAATGTTGAGGAGATCCTTAGGCGTTTCAATATAGGCCGATCTTGTGAAGGATAATAACTCTCCCAAGCAGAGGTAAGTAAATGTATCGAGTATGTTCGTCATATACCCATCTTCTTTATAACAGATGACATATTGACCTTCAATATATCCCTGCTATAGAGTGAAATCCTTTGAATCATTCAAAATATCCCAAATTTTCGATAAATGGACCGAAATAGAATAGTAAAATGACACCGAAATCAAACCCGGAAAATATTACACCGTCACATCAACATGTGATTGTAGACATAAAATGGAGCCTCCCATGAAATTTTCGAAAAGTCGAAAATCGGCTTTTTCCAGACCTTTTTTTTTTTGGAACCCCTTCATTTCTCTTGCATGCCTCAGCATATATTCACTCCATATGATAATTTTTCAAAGCACTCATAAATAGACCCCCTCCGGATGAAATACCACTCCGAGGGTTGGTTAGATGTTCCTACTACTTAGGGCTCTTCCTGTGGCACTGATTGAGTCCTAGGTAAAATATCATTCCTCTCATCTTCTACCGCAGGAAGGTTGCAATCCTACACACTTTCTTCATCTATATCACTCTCATATTAAGAATTCTGTATCATCACAATATATAACAAGCTCCAAGCTCAGCACAAGAGCTCTCAATGGGATTAAGTCTCAGGTCCCCACGGACGGCGCCAAACTGATCTCGTCTAAAAATCTTTTAGAGAGTTTTGTTCAAGATCAGTCAATCTTTTATGTAAATTTGAATTCAATTATTGTGGGGACACGAGCGATATACAAGATTGGGCCCACAACGTGTGAGCTTACGTCCTCGGGAGAGCATAACTCTACCTTGGTTTCCACTATAATAATCAAGAAATACAATTACAATGAAGAAATAGTGGTAATCCGGGCAAAAACGGCACGAAAAACAATCAAATCTGCTCCATTACACCGAAACTGCCGAAAACTCGCGAATAGAGGTCTGGCCGCGAGTTGTCGAACAAAATCTCACGAATAGTGATGTGCTCAAGTGAAAACTCGCGAATGAAGCAATTGTCGCGGGTACGAAGTTGCGTAACGAAGGGAACTCTACGAAAACTCGCGAATAGTGGCTGAAATGGAACAGGTCGCGTGTTTTGGTGCGGAATCTCACAGGACAAGCAATGAGTCGCGAGTTTTGGAACAGAAACTCACAACTCCCGACTTTTCGAACGAAAAGTCGCGGATACGAGGCTGGACAACGAAATCTCACGAATACTGAGATGAATTCAAGCGAGAGACATGCCTTGAGAAGCATGCCTAGAGTCTGAACCATTTTCTGGGGCCTTGGGTCTTGTATTCATTGAAAAACTCGGTCCAATAAATCAACTTAAGGTCCAAAAGCCCAATCTTAATCAAATCAGCCCAACTTACTTAGAAAATATCCAATTAAATCGGAATAAGTGTCACAGTACCCCGAAACTTCAAAAATGCACCTCTATCGAACATGAATAACACGTAATGCTGAGAAAATATCCGGGAATACTCTTTTACCAGTTGATCGTCTCCAAATGCTTAGGAGGTAGCCAAAAATATCGCGTAAGGTCGCCAACGAGCTCTCCGAGTGCCAAATTATGAAAATACCCCTAGCATCATTTTGTGACCGAAATCATCCAGAACAACTCAAAACACCATCAGAATCCTCATACATACGCCCGGGTTGCCAAAATTACGAGATTACTCCAGAAATCACATCGCTCAATAAATATAATAGAAAATCAAAAATACCCTTTAGCCACGTCAGACGAGCCCCGGAGTTATCATAGTTACATAAATAACCCCGGACAATATCAATATTATTAGTCAATCCAATCCCCTTAATCACATAATCATACACTTTCATATCTTGTTGCAAGTAAGAAATCATCAAAGTTTTCCAATATTTAAAGTTTGTGCCATCGAACAAATGAGGTTTCACAAGTTGCCAATTAGTAGCAGATAATGACATATTTGGCAAGCAATAAATTCTTAGATAAACTGAGAAAGAAGTCAGAGCAGCAATCAGCAGATTTAGATAAATCAGAAAACTCAAAATTCAACTACAGATAAAATAAACATGCAATAACGACTTCTAAATAGTCCTACCTCGGATCTCCAACACTTGTTGAAATTAATGTATAAATGATTTTATACCTAAAGATCTTGTTATTGAGTGTTGAATTTTATTTTGAGTTTATGATTTTGCTACCTAGTTTCTAAAGAATGCAAAACAAAGAACATAAGATTTATTCACCATAAATGCAAGAAAACCGGGGGCCCCAAGCCAAGAAACGCTAGGAAAACAAAATTAAATGTAGCAAATATTACACCAATAAATCAAACCAAACCAAAAGAATATCTTTAATCGATGACTTTAACAACCTTGAATTTGTAACACTCAATCCTTCTCAATTCTTGTAATTACTGTCACTTAAAGTCTATGAAGTCCTGCAATCATCTAGGGCAAACCTCTCATTTTATTGTTGACAAACTTTAATCAATCATATATCTCAAAGGCCCAATGCATTGACCCATTAAATCATAACAACCCACATAATATCAATGTATATATATTAAGATTATCTTCAACAATCTCCCCCTGAATTTTAAGCATATATACTAAATAATTTTTATATGAACATAAAACATATAGATTAAGATTTCATTCAACAATCTCCCCCTGAATCTTATGCATATATACAAAATAATCTTTATATGAACATAAACCATATAGATTAAGATTTCATTCAACAGCATTATGGAGAAGTCATCGTGTTTTTTCGAATAATTGGGACGACATGGATTGTAAATTTTTTAAGTGTCTTTATTATATGTATTTTTCTTGTATTGCAATATTATTTATATCTACAAGGTAATAAAGTTTTTTCTTATTTAGAATACATTATTCATTCAATTTTATATAGCACATCATAATCACATTATAAAAACACATTATCAAATTGCATACTTTGATAATCAAAACTATCACAATCATAAAATTTTGAAGACAAAAATGATCAAAACTATGAAAATATGGTGACCAAATTTGTGTCTTGCTTGATATTGTCTGAGGATATATTTGTAATTTGGACACCTCATGGATCATTTGGCATGTTATCCAAGATTTTATAGTTTTTCAAGGTGTTCCAAGTTTACGTGACACTAATGATATTTTCATAATTTCGACACTATACAAATTGTCGGACACATCTCCCTTGATGTTTTGAGATTTTTGGATTGTTTATAGGGGTGAAGTAACTTTAGGAGTATTTTCATCTTTTTACATGGTCAGTGGCCGATCGGGACCTATCCCGAACGATTCGTAGCATTCCGAAGACTACCCATCATGAACTTGTGAATTTTATAGCAAGTGGGCTTAACTGAGTACATTGGGCTTTGGCACATTATAGGGCTCATGAGACTTGTATTCTATAAACATAAGCTATGAGATAGAAAAAAAGCTTCGGAATATGAATATACATCCCGAGAAAATTCTAAGTATAAAACTCGCGAGAATTTATCCCCACTCAAATACGGAGGATTTGACACTAAGTAAGAATTTTAAGACCTCGGGAACCATTTAGAATGTTATCCAATATGTTTTGAGTTTTTCGATGTATTCCATGTTAACATATGACGCTTATGATATTTTTGTAATTTTGACACTATAGAGATCGTCTAGCTCATCTCCTAGGATGTTTTTTGTTTTTCAGATTGTTTCGAGGTGAAGCAACGTTAGGGGTATTTTTCATCTTTTTAAATGGTCATAGACCGATCGGGATCTACCCCGAATGATTCGAGTCGTTCCGAAGACTACCCAGAATGAACTTGTGTATTTAAGAGCAAGTGGGCTAAACTGAATACATTGGGTTTTGGCACTTAATAGAGCTCACAAAGACTCGTTTTTCTATAAATATAAGCTCATGGGACGGAAAAAAAGATTCTGGATATGAATATACGTCCCGAGAAAAGTTCTAAGTATAAAACTCGCGAAGAATTTATCCCCACTCAAATACACGTGGATTTTACACTACGTAAGTATTTTAAGAGCTCGCAACTAATTGGCTATGTATAAAAATCACGATAAATTTGTACTCATGAATTTAAAACCGTGACGAATGGCACTGTAGTTAGGGCTGTTACACGATCCGAACAGTTCGTGAATGATATGTGTTTGGCTCGTATGTGATCGTGTTCGCTCGTTCGAATAAAAATATGAACATTGTTCGAACATTATTTTTTGTTCGTTTATAATTTGAACGAACATGAACATTTTTGTGAACAAATATATTATTTAAATTAATTTTTATTATAATAGATTATTATAGTATTTAAGTTTAAAAAAATTTACAAAACTCTAATTATCACTCATTAACTCTAACGGCGGCTGAGAATCATTTCTCAACTCTTCATTGGATTCAAAAGGCTGAAAAGAGAAGACATTTGATATTCTGCAAAACTCTCAAAATGTTAAATATGGAGCAAGACGAATGTCCATCACCGTCAATGAATCCTTTGGATGAAGTTATTATTTTTTATAATGAACCAATTTCTACATATAATAGAGATGAATTAGAACATGAAGAACTCTTTAGATGAATTGGGCATAAATAGTACAAACTTGTTCGAACAAATCGTACGAACAATGTTCGAACAAGCTATTCGAACGAACAAGAACATTCACTTAATAATTTGAACAATGTTCGAACATATTTTCACGTTCGAATAAAATATGAACGAACATGAACACAGTGTGCTCGATTCGTTCGGATCGAATAACAGCCCTAAGTGTAGTTAAGACGAATTGCATTGCAACAAAAATCGCTAGGAATTTGTCCCCATGAAGTGAAAATGAATTCCACTCCAGTCTTGACGAATTATACTACAGTCACGACCAATTGATCATATTTGTTGCGAAAAATTGCCTTTCCTCCGGCTTTGGAAATTGTTTCCTAGCTTTCGATATTTGGACATGATTGAGCTGTTTGGACCTTCTATGGATAATTTATTTTGATTCCAAAAGATTTTATTTAAGACATCCAAGTAACTCTTTGCCCAATTGAGTACGTTGGCTCAAACATTATGATCTAACATCATAATTCTCAGTGTCCTTTATCATCATACCAAAACCAACAACGAGTAAGAATAATTAAATTTTTAGACAATATCGTGGTCCAATTGGAAAATAAACATACAATTAAATTGTAATTAAATTTAAACCAAAAAGTTTATTTCATACCAGAAAACATCTAAAAGAGGTTAATTTCAGATGCAATATACTTAAAATTTTAAACGATTATTGTTGGATCATCTTATTTTGGCTTTTGTTATTTAAAATTTAAAAAGATGGCAGGAATTAAAAAGTTTGTGTTAATAAATATTAATAATACATACAGTTTTGTGGGGATGCAAATTGCAGCGGAATATCATTATCACTTTTTGTTATTTTTTTAAAAAATGGAGAGTAGAAATTATAAAAAATGGAGAATTCTTAGAAGGGAACGACGTCGCTTCCGTCGAAATCATCCGAATTGACGATGGTGTGATGGGGCAAAGAGCTCCGCAGCAACTTGAGCAGCATTTGCGCCTTCCTTTTTGCTCTATCCGTGTAATCGCTCTGGACAAGGAGGAGGAGTTGAGTCATCACGCCGGCGGCGACTGCCTCAAGCTGCGCTCGTTCAGAAGCTGAGCAAAGCGAGAGAAGAGCACCGGTAGCATATTCCGTGGCTCGATCTGAGATCTTGAGTATGATCTTCACTAGCAACGGTATGGTAAGTGCGTGGGAGGAGAATGAGGAGCAACCGGCTGGAATTCGGCAGAGGAGTTCTATTGTTGCAAGAGCTCTCTCGGCATCGCATTTTTCGAACTCGTCGAGCCGGTCGATTAACGGTTCTACCGATCCGGCGGCGACCGCTAGATGGCGGTGCTGTTTCAACAAACATAAAGCGAATAAGGCTTTGATTCCGATCTTCAACGCACGCGGATAAGCCATAGGATAATTTAAAATCCCGATTACACCTTCAAAAACGCCTTCGACGCTACTTAATTGCGCGCGCAGCTCCGGTGATCGTATCCCTGCTGCCACAATCTCAATCACAACCGCGGAGTTTACTCGGACATCCATGGATTGATAGAGCATTAGATTTGTTGGAAATCTAGATCAAACCACAACATTAGTATTAATATAGTAAATAGAAAATAATACCAGAAAGATGATTTAATATCCGTTATCAAATCTGGTTGAGTGTCGCTTGTGGCACGTCATAATGACGTTGAACTTGAAAACAATTTTGGCAAAACCGGTGTTCTCCAGGTTACACAAGCAGCAAGCTCCCTTGTTCAGGAACGATGGTTATTGTCGATGAACTCAGAATCAATACAGATAAGAAAGAATATCAAAACAAGAGAATACAAGTATTCTCTGTTTCTGAGTAAATCCTCTGTATCTCGGTATATTTTTCATCTCTATTTTCTACAATTCTATTATTATTTATATAATAGAATATGTAGATAAATATTTCGCAACTTCCAATTCTACTTCTTCAATAAAATAGAGAAAGTAGTTTTAGTGGAAGAAAAAATCTATTGACTTTTTATTATGTATTTAACATAATAATAAAAATAATAAATCTTTTAAATATTGTTATATTTTATACAACAATCCCCCACATATTTAAAAGGTTTATATACATTTTCAATCACATGAATATAAACACATCGTATCTGGTGTCTTTTGAACTATAAACCAGACCTAGAAAGAATGAGATTAATCACACATGTACAATGGTGAAGCATATAGCTTCTATAAACCATTGAACATTATTATGTGATAACGTTCACCAATCATGCTTATATTATCAAACAACCATTGTTCAACGCGGTTTTGCGCTAATAGGCCATGCGCATGCCCGAACTTTCATGAATGCTCTAGAGACTTGTCAAGGTCCCATAGGAGCGGCCTCACTCCACACTCACATAGGTGATTTTATCAAGTGTGTACTGCAATCGACACACCACCCTAAAGAGATATGAAAATCATTAAGTAATCAACCTTTCAATATATGCAGTAATGAGTATCTCATGCTCAAACACCATATGACGATTATATAACGTACCCATCAGAATTAATAGTGACTTAGTTATTACCCATATGAACTTACTTCATGGGGTCGCCAATCACATAAGTTGGGTATCCATCACTATTAATCATCAATTGACATTAGTCACATTCCCCTCGATATTTGAGCAATTTTTTATTTTCCCGAATAGTATAGTCAAAGGACCGATCAAGTACACTTCCGACTTCTCATAGAATATGGAAATAATTCCATCTCTCAACATCTTATTCACAAATCATACTAAAATATATAAGATGTATGATTTTGCAATTATAAGATTTGTTCTTAACAATTGCTATTGTCGATTAACACTCACAATGTATAGACACAGAGGATGTTGGTTTTAATCTTAATATGATTTATGTTAAGAAGTTTTTCAACAACTCAACCTCACTACAAGTCAGCTCAATCTGAGAATAATAGTTTACTTGGATGATTCAAAGTTACATTACCCCACCCAATGTGAATATTATTTATTGGTAGATTTTGATCTCATCTGAATCGGAAATTCAGTCTCATCATTGTACCTTCAGGTACAACATGTAATCTACTATATCATATACAAAGTATATGGTATCTTTCAAATATTTAATTACAATTATTTAAATATATTCATATTTATCCACACTAATTGATAAATAACATTTCATCAATTATATATTATATAACTTATCGTATCACTTTATTTAGATGATTGCTTGATACCAAAAATAGAATTTAATAGTCTGCACATTTTGTTCTCTTGGTCAGAAACAACACACCCCTCAAACCGAGTCACATAGATTTATTCTTAAATATGATAATTCACAAAAAAGATCTTGACATCCATCACATGAATGACAAGCTTATGGATAAAAACTAACACAATTAGAATACAAATAAAAGTGATTCTAGTCACATGAGCAAAATATCAAAGTAATCAATATTTGGATTCTCAATTAAGTCTTTTACTACCAACTGATACATATCAATGTACCAATCACGAAAGAATTTCTATCGAAATTTTAAATGTAGTCAATAAACTTTGCTCATTGAGGTATATCAATCAACTATCTATCATATCTGAATTTTTAAGATAAAATCAAAATCTATATTAATAGCTTCTTTCCAACACGATGAATTTGAAGAAGAAACTATATAAGAGTAAGTCAATTTGATATTTTTATCAATATGATAATACATAATAAACATCAACATATGATGTTTCTCTCATTTGACATTACTATATCTCAAACTCTCAATAGATATCGTAATTTTAATATCTCTCGGAGTGTTACGAAGAATTATTTCGCATAGTGGGATTTTTTCTTTAAAGAAATCAAATTCTTTGCCTCAAGAATAGTGTTGTACCCAATGATACCGTTTCTCATCACAAAATTATTCACTACATTATTTTGACATAATTTATAAACATCTAATTTAATATTATAAATAATCTCTATTTATTGATATAATGGAAAAACATCCACATAATACCCCACATTTTGGGATATTTAAATTTTAGATTAAATCTTCCAAAATTGCACCAATCAATAAATATCACAATCTAATTAATCAAGTAAATAGATATGTATCAATTAAATAGTGTAAATAATTGATAATCAAATGATACCCATAAAAATGCAATTAATTGCTTCTAAAGAAATTCAACAAATACCATTAAATAAAATTTATAATAATTTCAGTTTTTTCAATACGGAAACATTGAGTATTTGTTTTTTTAAAATGACTATTTGGTACTTCAATAAAGTCTACAAATTTTCAAAGTCAATGAAATTTGAAAATGACCTTAATTGAAATAAAAATACAGTATTTCTACAAAAAATATCTTAGAAAATTAGTTTAGATTTTACCGAAACTATTTTTCATTTAATAATTAATCATTCACGGCAATGGAATGTGATGTGAACTCTATGAACGGGTACCTTGTGATGGGCAAGACCCATTAATTATTGGGCTAATTCAAATGGTGGAAACGAATTCCTGCAGCCCATTTGCACACTTAAGGAAAAGCGGCCCGATGTTAACGAGAGGACCGAAGATAACCTTAGGCGAAATAAAGCGTTTTCTGGTAACTGGCTCATTGGTTCGGTCCGAACGGTTACAGGCTCACGTTTTCCACGCTTCGGGCCTCCACACGTTTACCACGCTTCGGGCCCGATCACGCAGACCACGCCTCGGTCCCAACCTCGTTTTACATCCCGCGATAGCAACCTCTAACAAACCTGTCAGAGGCGGTTACAGAGCGTGATTTACACACGCTATAAACTCTATAAATATAGGGCGCGACGACGGAAATAGCAGGACCCTTTGGACGGGTAAGAACAGGCCGTTACCCTGTCGGAGTTCTTACTGCTTTCTTTTCCTTGTCATTTTCATTAAGCCTCTGTTGTATTCCTTACGGATTATTTAATTAAGTGAACAGGCTAAGAGTATAATCTACTCTTAGTCAAGTGGTTTTCACCCCAATTCCTGGGGTTTCCACTATACATCGTTGTGCCATCGTTTATTTCTAGCTTTTAATCGTTTCCCGCAATAAAAACAAATCAGAACTGAGTTCGTTTGTTAAACGAACCGGACGATTGTCTGTACCCCCTAAAAAGGGACCATAACATTTTGGCGCCGTCCGTGGGGACGATTCTCTAATCCCATTTGAGTTTTCTACCAGGGATAGGATAATCAAAGGCATGGCGACTGGAACTTCGACCAATGATAGTGACGTGCTTCCCGATAGTCTCCCAGCACCAACATTCACTTTACAGGATCTGGAAGCTGTCGTCAGGAAGGTGGTACTGGAAATTAAGTCGGAGAAAAGTGGAACAGAACCACCGGCTGTATCAAGCCCTATTCCCAAAAGCAGAGGATACGAGAGTGATCCTGACGAGCGCAGCACTAATGAAAAAGAAATCATCAGGCATGGCGTGACAATGAGGAGGCCAAGATATCGGTCTACACCTCCTCCCCCAGCCAGAGCTCTAACTCCCGCTCCTAAAAATGATCAGGAGCAGATGCAGCGACGAATTGATGAGCTCACCAGGGAGTTGGAGAGCATGCGTACGATGAGGGATTGCGAACCTAATCTGGGACGCAATCCTGGTTTATTTAACAGGGCCCTGGAGGCCCCTATCAAGAGAAATAAGGATGATGACTAGTGGGATAATTTGCATGCGATCCAGGCATCGTCTCATCAATTTGAAGGCGTATCGGCCGCCTTGTGAGATTTGATGCTCCCTTTTTCTGAAGAGATCTGGGCAGCAGTCCCAGATCGGCATTATCGCAACCCCGAGGGGTTGCCGACATTTCGTGGTGATGGTGATCCAATCGATCACGTTGCCGATTTCGAATTGCGCATGAGAACGGTTCGGGCCTCGGATTCACTAAAGTGCCGCATCTTCGCGGCAGGAATATAAGGCGATGCCCGAACGTGGTTCAAGAATTTGCCGGCCCGATCCATACAGTCGTATGGCGGATTCATTTTGGCCTTCTCTGAGCAATTTGCTCCAAATGTAGGACCGCCCCGAAGCAGGCATGAACTATATCAGCTGAAATATATCCCGGCAAAAATGAGTCTTCGGTACTTCATGGAGAAATTCAAACAGGACCGCCCGGGGTATCAAGCTCGAGCTCCGTAATAAAATCGATATTCTACAGCAGGTCCTAGGACCGTGTGGCCTTTCGGCCAGTTTGGTAAAGAGCCCACCATCCACCTTGGGAAAACTTCTTGAGGAAATCAACAAGTATATTAAGGTGAATGAAGCGCTCGGGCTGGGTTATCGGAAACCTAGCGGGATTTTTGAACCCGCAGGTGATCATAGGGTTTCCTACCCTAAGAAGCAGTCGCGAGAAGTAGCGGCTGTAAGCGAAAAAGACGTCCCCCCGAAGCAGGAGGACAATCTGGTGTATTGCAAACTCCATCATAATCGCGATCACCTGACCCTGAAGTGCCCGCTGTTGAAAGAGACAGTAGAGGCAATGAGTAAAGAAATGCCCGACCGGAATGGTCAGAAGGGCAAGCGAGCAGAATCCCCCCGAAGGGGCCACCAAGGTGACGATCGTCACAAGCCGCAGGGAAGAGATAATCGGGGACAACCCCGAAACTACAACGATCGGACGGAGGACCGAAGATCTCCTCCGCCAGAACAAGAAAGAGGCCAACACGGTCGTGAGAACCGTGGTCAAGGCCGAAGAAGAAGATGGCGGGGCCGCGGCGGTAGAGCCCCGCAGAACGAGGGTGGAAGACAGGAGCACGCCGCTCCACCACCTGCGGTAACTGGTGCCCAACCTCCTCAAAATGAGGTGGCACCGAGAGAAGTGGTCGGAGATATTTATGTTATCTCCGGTGGTTTGAGAATAAATGAATCGGTCCGGGACCGAAAGAGAACTGCGCGAGGAGACTCTGCTGAGAGCTCCGAGTATGTGGCGCTGGTGAAATATGATCCCATGGAACGGTCCTCCTTCTTCAGAGAGGACATTACTTTCACCCTGGCTGATCAGGAAGGGATCATGGATCCATGTGGCGATCCCCTTACCATCACTGGGATCATCGGGAATAGTCGTGTCCACAGAATTTTAGTGGATACTAGGGCTTTGTGCAATCTAATGAAGCGCGAAGTTGTCGAAATGTTGGGAGCTATTGCTCATGATCTCCCGATCGCAAGCATAACTCTTTGGTCCTTCGACCAAAGGAGCGTTATTCCTTGCGGGAAGATGTTATTCCCGGTTACCCTTGGAGAGTCATCCAAGGACCGGTCGGAAGACCTAGAATTCATTATCGTTGAAGTCGACTTGGCTTACAACGCTATCATCGGACGGACCGGCCTAAGTAAGTTCGAGGCGGTCCCTTCTACTTATCATATGATGCTCAAATTCCCCTCCATTCATGGAGTTATTTCTGTTAAGGGGGATCAGAAAGTAGCTAGGCAATGCTACATGAGCTCGTGCCGAACTTTGGCACCGATTAAAAGGGCCCGGGTGGATCTGCTGGAAGAGCTGTCACACCCGAGGCAAGCAATGGAACCCGTAGGGTTCAAGTTGATTAACCTGGTTGAGGATGACTCAACCAAGACAACTCGCATCGGGGCACATCTAGCCCCTGACTTTGAAAAAGAACTGATCCACTTGCTAAGAAGCCACGTGGATATATTCGCATGGACCCCGGACGATGTTCTGGGGATTGACCGATCCGATAGCGAACATCGGATCAACAATGAGCCAGGAACAAAGCATGTTAGGCAGAAAAGGAGACACTATTCTCCTGAGAAGATCGAGATTATCCGGGCTGAAGTGAATAAGATGCTACGGTCGGGATTTATCAGAGAAATCCACTATACTAGATGGGTTGCAAACCCAGTGGCAGTTTCCAAACCGGATGGGAAATGGCGAATGTGCATCGATTTTACCGATGTTAACAAAAGCTGTGAGTCAGACCCTTTACCATTGCCGCACATCGACAGACTGGTAGATGCTGTTTCTGGTAGCACCATGATGAGTACCATGGATGCTTATTCTGGATATCACCAGATCTTCTTGGCTGAGGAAGATCAGAAGAAATCATCATTCATTACCGAAGATTGGGTTTTCTGTTATGTGGTTATGCCATTCGGTCTCAAAAATGCCGGAGCAACATACCAAAGGTTGGTCAACAAAATCTTTAGAGAGTTGATTAGCCATATGATGGAAGTGTATGTTGACGATATGATTGTAAAATCTATGAATGATGAATACCACCTTTCTTATTTGTCTCGTTGTTTTGAAGTATGCCGAAAATATAAGCTCAAACTAAATCCAAACAAATGCTGCTTCTGGATCCGAAGTGGAAAATTCTCAGGATATTATGTTTCAGAGAAAGACATAGAGGTTAACCCTGAAAAGGTGTAGGCTATCATTGATATGCAACATCCGAGAAACAAAAGAGAGTTCCAAAGGCTTACTGGCCGGCTAGCTGCACTGAGCAGGTTTATTTCGAAATCCACAAACCGGGCCTTACCTTTTTTCAGAGTGCTAAGAAAAGCAAGCCATCTAGATTGGACCGAAGAATACGATCGGGCCTTCTATGAGCTAAAGACTTATTTAAGCACTCCCCCGGTGATGGTAAGTCTGACTTGTGATGAGCCGTTAGGGTTATATCTGGCGGTATCATAAGTTGCCGTCAGCGCAGCTCTGATAACCATACGAGATGATATGCATAGATCGGTTTATTATGTCAGCCATTCGCTGGTATCTGCTGAAACTAGGTATTCCACCTTGGAGAAATTCATGCTAGCGTTGAAAAAAGCTGTATGCAAGTTGAAACATTAATTTGAAGGCCGAACGGTCTATGTTTACACGGATCAACCTCTGAAAGTGCTCCTTAAGCAGAAAGATTTGATACACGGTCTATGTTTATACGGATCAACCTCTGAGATTGGCAAAATGGGCTATCAAACTCATTGCTATGTATCTGGAATTCCTGCCCCGAAGGGCGATCAAAGCTCAGGTTCTAGCCGATTTCGTGGTTGAAATGACCTGATCGTCCATTTATCTTAACCAAGAAGATGATCGATGGACGATCCATGTAGATGGGTCAACCTTCGGGGGAAGAGGAGCGGGCATTACCCTGACAACGGTGCAAGGTGACCTTATTCATTCCGCAGTCAAATTTTCCTTTGCTGGAACAAATAATGTGGTAGAATATGAAGCAGTATTATCAGGAATGACATTGGCTCGAAAATGGGAGTTAGCAGAGTACGAATGTTCTCAGACTCGAAGTTAGTAGTGGAACAGTTCGCATGGAGATTTGAAACTCATGATCCGATGATGAGGTTATATTGCGCCAAAGTCCTGGAACTATCCAAAAAGTTCAGTGAGTTCTCTCTCGACCATGTGCCACGGGAGCAAAACAAGGTTGCCGACGCACTCGCCAGATTGGCTTCGGGCATGCCTGACATAGAGCCGAGCACTATTTCGGCCCACATTCAGGACCGACCTTCGGTCGAGATTCCAGTGACCGAACAGTCTATTGAAGAGATCGGAGCTCTATGCCATGAACTCCAGGGCTTGAATATTGATGCTACTGAATCCCCAGGAGAACCCAATTGGATGGACTCTTTTATTAAATACCTCTCGAACGGCTATCTCCCTGAAGATAAGTCTGAAGCCAGGAAAATAGAGGTCCGGGCTAAGAGATTCACCTTAGTCGATGGACGCTTGTTTAAAAAGAGTTTTGAAGGCCCGCTTCTACGCTGCTTATCTCCTATTGAGGCTGAAGCCGTCATGATTTATGTTCATGAGGGGATATGCGGCATTCATTCAGGGGCTCGATCTTTGTATCACCGCATCATCAGAGCTGGATACTTTTGGCCAATACTGCTTGCTGATGCCAAGCAATATACTAAATGTTGTGTCATATGCCAATACCATGCTCCACTCCCGCAATTGCCTGGGGCTCCCTCTTCGGTCACCCCATTGCCTTGTCCGTTTGACAGATGGGGGATCGATATCCTTGGGTCTTTTCCTCGGTCAATAGGCAAAGAAAATTTTGTATTATAGCGGTGGAATATTACTCGAAATGGATTGAAGCAGAAGCAGTAGCCATCATCTCAGAGAAAGTGGTCAAACACTTTATATGGAGAAACATTGTGAGCCGCTTCGGGGTTCCCCGAGCCCTCGTATCTGATAATGGGACTCAGTTCCGCGAAAAGAGCATACGGGACCTATGCACCAAGTTGGGCATCACCCATCATTTCTCATCGGTGGCTCACCCCCATACTAACGGACTTACTGAGGTATCTAACAAGGTTATCCTGAAGGGGTTGAAAACCAAGTTAGAAGATTTTGGAGGTAAATGGCCCGAACACATCTATGAGGTCCTATGGGCATACCGAACTACACCTCGCTCAACAACCAAGGAATCACCTTTCTCATTGGTGTATGGGACCGAAGTTGTTAGCCCGGTGGAGGTTGCCATCCGATCACCTCGGATCTCTCAATACGATGAACATATGAATGGTGAAAGGAGATTATTGGACCTCGAGATGATCGAAGAAAAGAGAGATGCAATTTATGCACGGATGCGTGCTTATCAGCGAACTATGGAACTGGCCCACAACAAGCGAGTCCTCCCAAGAGAATTCTTTGAAGGCGATCTCGTCCTTAGAAGCATTAAAGTGCAGAGGAACGTTGGAAAGCTGGACAGAAATTGGGAAGGATCGTACCGAGTATCAAAGAAATTGGAATCAGGTGCGTATAAACTTGAAACGTTGGATGGTATAGAGGTCCCCCGAACTTGGAGTGTCATGAATTTAAGGCGATATTTCTTGTGAATCTTCGATTAATATGTTTGACTCAATGAAATACATTCTCTTAAACGTAAGTAGAAACAAGTAAGTACAAATACAAACTATTTCTAGTGGAATGATGGATCGATCTTGAAGCTGGGTGGAGTATGACGAATCTGGACTGGTGACCGAAGCTTCTTGTCCGCAAGGCTCCCAAGTTGTAGTGACCGCTCTGACGAGTCAGATGCTCCTGCACTTGCCCAGCCCCANTTCTTCAAAATTTTCGCGACAATTCTTGCCTTCAACTTTTTCGCGATAATTTTATGCCTTGGAGATTTTCGCGATAATTTTCCTTCTTTGCGGGAATTTTCGGATTTTCGGGTCTTAATGATGATTAACCCATTTTTGGGCCTCCTCACTCCTATTTATAAACATCCTAACTTTTCTAATTCACACTTTGACCCCTCCTTCCTTTACTTTTGACCCCTCCTTTATCTTTTTCTTTACTTTTCTATTCTTCGTTCAATTTTACGTTCTTTCGTTCCCGTATCTCTCATTATCTACCGTCTAGACTTTACCGTTACATTCCCTACTATTTGTTTCGACATACCTTTTTCTCGGCTATTACATCTTGGGCCTGAAGGAGAAGCTCGTTCAGCTTATTCCTCTTCTCTTGGGCCCGACCTTGGACTTCGTTGATTTCTTCATCTTTGGCTCGCAGCTTGGCCTCCAGGTCGGCGATACGCCCCTGAGCTGTTTGTCCCGTTTTCTCCAGCTCAGAGACTTTATCAACTAAGAGTGAGACCTCCGTCCCGGCTCTTAGCAACTCATTATCAAGTCGGTCACGGTCCTCCCGTACCGTGACCAACTTAGTATGCTTGATCTCAACTTGCCTTTTTGCAAGGTCAAGTTGGTCTTGGACTTGTTGGGATACAACGCTACCACCCTGGTTCTTCTCCACGGTGATAGCAGTTGTGAATGCTTTCCTCAACATCTGCATAAGATAACATATTCTTAAGTAAAAGTTCGGGCCTTCATGTCAAGTAAAAATTACCTTAGTGGTGAGGTCGAGGAAGCCTTCCATGATTTCTTCCCCAGTCATGTTCGCCTGGACGTTCTCTGGGTTCTACTCTCCATAAAGGCAGAAGTCCTTTAGGAAAGCAGTCCTCCATGAGGTTAGCTTTCTCCCCTTACTGAACCTGTCCAGCAGGCCTAGAGCAACTCCCCAGTCGGAGTTAGTCTTCGGGCCCGATCCAGGCTCCTTCAAAACGATCCCCTTAGTGGTGACCGCCGTCCCCCGTTCTCAGCCTTTTCAGCTCCTGTGGGGCTTCCGCTTCGGTCGCCCTTTTCCCTTTTCCAAAGGGGACCGGCGGCAGGGAGACGTTCACCTTAAGCTGAGGACCGGGGCGAACCTTCTCCACGGGAACGGCTCCCTGCAGCAATAAAGTAATAGTTTTAGTATTAATAAAGGAGGCGTTACCGATTTGATAGAGGCTGGATAAGCTCAAAGAACGAATCCGAGAATTTATCACCTCCTCTACCACTCCAAATACCCGAAACGCATGCCCGTCCCCAGATGAAGGCTGCTCTGTGCAGCGAAGGGTCAGCGTGCCCGCGCCGGTTGTTTGGATAGGGGGGTTCCAGGACCCCGAAGGGACCAGCGTACCCCCCGTTGCTGATTCGCTCCCCTCAGCGCTGCCCGATGCTTCACGTTGTCCTTCAGAAGGACGGACCGAAGCAGAGTAAATATTGTTCGCTAGAATCTGGAAATGATGACGGTAATTGTTTTCATCTTTCATCGAATTGAACCAGAGTAAATATTGTTCTTAAGATTGTTGGAAATCTGGATCAAACCTTCATAGAAATAAATAATATTAGTATTAATACAGTAAATAGAAAATAATACCAGAAAAATGATTTGATCTCCGTTATCAAATATGATTAAGTGTCGCTTGTGGCACGTCATAATGACGCTGAACTTAAGAAAAATTCCGGCAAAACCGGTGTTCTCCAGGTTACACAAGCAGCAAACTCTCTTGCTCAGGAACGATGGTTATTATCGATGAATTCAGAATCAATACATATAAGAAAGAATATCAAAACAAGAGAATACAAGTATTCTCTGTTTCTCAGTAAATCCTCTGTATCTCGGTATATTTTCCATCTCTATCTTCTACAATTCTATTATTATTTATCTAATAGAATATGTAGATAAATATTTCTCCACTTCCAATTCTACTTCCCCAATAAAATAGAGAAAATAGTTTTAGTGGAAGAAAAAATATATTAACTTTTTATTACGTATTTAACATAATAATAAAAGTAATAAACCTTTTAAATATTGTTATATTTTATACAACAACATTCACTAAATACCTGACTCGGTGCAAGTCGGACGCCACATACAGGCACTCCGGTTCGGAGAGTGCGACAACCGACAGTATAGCGAGGGATTCGAGATGTAGCTCAGATGGTTCTGATTCTTAACCAACATCGGCGAACAGGAGCGACAACAATATCTGGCGTGCGTTAGTTGCAGCGAGGAGGCTTCGGTTTTTCTCCGAGTCATGCGCCAATCCCCTAATCCTTCTCAACGCCGCAACTCTCAAATTGAAGGAGCCCAAACTTAAAGTCACTTGATTCAACAGATTCTTGACCAAAATCGGGTCTGCAGGTTGCTTTGGAGTTGGCATTGTAAGTCTTAAATCACCGGTATGTCTAGATCTATGCTAATGAATGTATGAATGTTCCTTGCTTAAGTTAACAAACATATTCTCAGTTCTGTTTTTAACTTAAGTTGAGGTTAATAAATGAACAAGGAAGTTTTACATGGAACCCGAGTACCGGGAGAAAACCACGGATCAAGCACTGCTCGATCAATCCACTAGAAACTCAGAAATTAGTTCTGAAAAACAGCAACAATGAGGAAAAACAGAAGAAGAGCTAGACTAAAACAAGAACTTCATAAACACGAGAAAGTCTCCCACTGTTGATGTGCTTACTCAAAGCAATCAGTTCCTTGTTTCGTTCGTCAATCCTTGCTCCTGGTTGTACTCAACAACAACTCTCTGTTTTTCCATGAAAAGCTCTCTCTCTTTTCTGTTGCGCCGCAACCACTGTTGCATCAATACTTAATCATCATCAATCAATCCTTGGGCCTATTTCATCCACTCGACCCACCCTCCCAACCTTGATCATGGACTGGAACGAGCCTAATGGCCCATCATTCTCCTCATCCAGCCCATGATCGACATCAGGTTAGTTTGAAGGACCAATGCTGTGTTCCAAGCCAATTTTCTTGGAACACAAATCATGTTTCTTTACAGATATAATCTTCGTAAACATATCAGCAGGGTTGTCATCAGTGTGTATCTTTTTCAGCATAAGTTCTTTCGAGATAACATCATCTCGAATCCAATGTACATTAATATCCACATGTTTGGTTTTAGCATGAAAGGCCGGATTCTTTGCAAGTTCTAGTGCACTTTGGCTGTCAATATGAAGTGCATGATCCAACTCACTGAAACCAATTTCTGACATTAATCTTCTCAGCTAGAGAAGGTCCTTTCCAGCCTCTGTCATTGCAACATATTCAGCTTCCATTGTGGGTAATGCAACAACTTTTTATAGTTTTGCACCCCAAGAGATTGCTCCTCCTCCTAGCACTGAAACATAGCCAGATGTGGATTTCCTGTGTCATTATCACCTGCAAAATCAGAATCACTGTAGGTATCAAGTCTTAATTCATTTTCACCTCCAAACAGCAGTCCTCTACTCTTTGTCCCTTTAAGAAATCTGAGTAACCATTTTACTGCTTCCCAATGTTCCATACTTGGTTCAACAAGGAACCTGCTAAGTACACCAATTGCAAAAGCAATATCCGGTCGGGTGCACACCATTAAGTACATGATACTTCCAACCAATGATGAGTAAGGGATAAACTCCATTTCTGTTTGTTGTTCACATTTGTTTCTGTTTTCTTTTCTGAGTTTGAACTAAGGTCCTAGCGGAGTTTGTACATCCTTAGCTTCCTTCATATTGAATTTACAGAGCAATTTGTCTACATATCTTTGCTGGTGTAGGAGTATCCTTCTGTTTATTCTATCTCTTTCTATGGTCATCCCAAGAATCCTCTTCGTTGGGCCGAGATCCTTCATTTTGAATACCTTGGCAAGTTGAGATTTAAGTTCTCTTATCAGCTTCATATCTGGTGCAACTAGTAACATGTCATCCATATATATCAAGAGAACAACAAAACCATTGCAGCCAGGATTTTTCACATAGACACAATGATCCTCTTGTGTTCTTTGAAACTGATTTTCTTTCATGAAGTTATCAAACTTCAAATACCATTGCCTTGGTGCTTGCTTGAGTCCATACAAGCTTTTCTTAAGCTTGCATACCAAGTGTTCCTTTCCTTTTTCAATAAATCCCTCGGGTTGGACCATGTACAACTCCTCCTCAATGTCTCCATGAAAAAACGCTGTTTTGACATCCAATTATTCTATTTCAAGATCATTCTTAGCAGCAATAACTAGGATAGCCCTTATGGAGGTTAATTTAACCACTGGAGAGAAGACTTCATCGAAGTCAACTCCTTTCTTCTGGCCAAATCCCTTCACAACCAAACGTGCTTTATATCTGATGTCTCCATTTGCTTCAAGTTTCTCCTTGAATATCCATTTGTTTGACAGTATCTTTCTTCCTGAAGGTGTTGTCACAAGTTCATATGTTTGGTTTTTCATGAGTGAATCATGTTCTTCCTTCATAGCTTCTATCCATTTCTTACTATTTTCCATTTCTACTACCTCACTATAGGTTTCTGGTTCACCATGCTCAGATATCAAGACATAATCACTCACGGGGTACTTATTTGATGGATGTCTTAGTCCGGTGGTTCTCCTCAGTCCAGTTGTCAATCTCTTATCCTCATCTTGATGTCTTTGTGTCTGTTCTGAATTTTCTTCAGTCTGATCTTCTCTATTTTCCTCTTCTGGTGGTTCAATGGAGGGTGATTCCACCAGCTTAGGTACTTGAGTGAACTCCTCAAGTCTGGTTTTTGTTTCCAATTCATAATCGGATGACTTAAGTATATGTGTAATGTTCTCATCCTCAAAGAAAATTACATCTCTTGATCTGACTATTTTCT
The DNA here is from genome assembly GCA_009725065.1 of Utricularia reniformis. Lineage (NCBI taxonomy): Eukaryota > Viridiplantae > Streptophyta > Magnoliopsida > Lamiales > Lentibulariaceae > Utricularia > Utricularia reniformis. The sequence goes on from RWGZ01001591.1 coordinate 743,162, forward strand.
TTTCAATGGGATCCCATAACTTGTATCCAAATTCACATCCTCCATATCCAAGGAATACACAAGTCCGAGAATGAAAATCCAGCTTCTTCCTTTGCTCTTTTGGGATCAGAACCTTGGCTTTGCAACCGAAAGTCCCAAGGTGGTGGTACTTTGGCTTCTTTCCCGTCCAAAGCTCTTCTGGTGTCTTGAACTCAATGGAGGCTGAAGGAGACTTATTTCTCAAATAGCATGCTGTGCTCAATGTCTCTCCCCAGAATCTTTTAGAAAGCTTGGTTGTGGACAACATACACCTGACTTTATCAAGAAGAGTTCGATTTAATCTCTCAGCGATTCCATTATGTTGTGGAGTCCCTGGTTCAGTCTTCTCGTGTCTAATTCCCCTTTCCTTGCAGAAATTGATAAATTCAGTGGATGAATACTCCCCACCATTATCACTTCTTAGACATCTTAACTTTTTCCCAGATTCTCTCTCAACCATACTCAAGAATTCTCTGAATTTTTCCAGTGCTTCACCTTTAGTTCTGATGGTATACACCCATGACTTTCTTGTTGAGTCATCAATAAAGGTGATTAAGTATTTCTTTCCTCCGAATGTTTCCACATCCAATTCACCACACACATCACTGTAAACTAGAGCTAGAGGTTCGGATTTTCGAACTGAAGTGACTCTAAAAGCAACTCTATGTTGTTTTCCCTCTAGGCAATCTTCACATTTTCCTAGTTCTAATAGTTTCTGATCTGGCAGCAATCCTTGCTTCACTAAATGTTTCAAACCATCAGTTCCAAGATGAGCTAGCCTCTTATGCCATGACTGTAAATTTCCTTCAGATTCTGATGTTGAGATCGAATGATGAGAAACTCTCATTTCTGTCCTGTAGAGAGTTCTTTCCAGCTTTCCTTTGGCTAGTGTCAGTGCCCCTTTGGTCAGCTTCCATGTCTTGTTTCCACATATGCTTGTGTAACCTTGGAGATCAAACATATTTCCAGAAAGCAAGTTTAGTCTCAATGTTGGTATGTGTCTTACCTAATGTAAGAGCAGCTTCATTCCCGTGAATGTTTCCACTTCAATGTCTCCAATGTCTGTTATCTCAGAAAAACTTGAGTTTCCCATTTTTACCTTGCCAAAATCTCTAGCTGTATAGCTCTTAAAATATTCTCTATTTGGTGTGGCATGATACGACGCAGTTGAGTCAAAGATCCATTCGTCAAGTTCATCCTTGGAGACATTCAGCTCCTCCATGGACAATACAATCAGTTCATCACCACTAGGGGTACTAGCCACATTTGCTTGTTGATCTTGTTCATTTTCTTTTCCTTTTTGTGCACTTCGTTGGCTCTCTTGAAGTGTATGCAATTCTTTTTCAGATGTCCAACCATACCACAATGGAAGCAAGCTCTTGATTCACTGTTTGGATTTGGATATTTTCCTCTACTCGCAGACTTATTTCCCTTGGATTTCCATCTCTTGTGATTGTTTGATCTGTAATTTCCCCTACCTTGTCTTTCTGTGGTGACCAAATTTCCTTTGCAATCCTTGCTGCTATCCTTTCTCCTTTCCTCTTCATTTAAGAGGCTCTCAACCACAATTTATAATGAGAGTACAGGAGACGAATTGCTTAAAGTCACCACAAGAGTCTCCCAAGAATCTGGAAGAGTTCCAAGCAGTAGCAGCGCCTAAAGTTCATCATCTAGCTTCAGATTTGCTCGTGTGAGCTTGTTCACAAGATCCTGAAATTTGTCGAGGTGTTCTACCATCGATTGTCCATCACAATAACGAAGATTCACTAGCTTCTTGATGGTTCCAACTTTATTTTGTACATTCTTCCTCTCACAAATACTTTGTAATTTTTCCTAGATTTATTTAGCATTGGTCTCTTCTCCAACGTGATGAAACATACTTAGATCAACCCATGAACGAATGTACGCAACATCCTTCTTGTTCGATAATTTCCATTCAACTGCATCTGTCTTTTCTGATTTAATCTCTGGATCAACCAACCCCCACAAATCTCTACATGAAATCAAGTCTTCCATCTTTACTTTCCAAATAGAATAGTTGCTTGAAGTGAGTTTGATCATTGGCACACTAGAATCATCCATGCCTCAACTCAGGGTTGGGATGCCAATGCTCCGATACCACTTGTAAGTCTTAAATCACCAGTATATCTAGATCTATGCTAATGAATGTATGAATGCTCCTTGCTTAAGTTAACAAACAGATTCTCAGTTATGTTTTTAACTTAAGTTGAGGTTAATAAATGAACAAGGAAGTTTTACGTGGAACCCGAGTGCCGGGAGAAAACCACGGATCAAGCACTGCTCGATCAATCCACTAGAAACTCAGAAATCAGTTCTGAAAAACAGCAACAATGAGGAAAAACATAAGAAGAGCTAGACTAAAACAAGAACTTCATTAACACGGGAAAGTCTCCCACTGTTGATGCGCTTATTCAAAGCAATCAGTTCCTTGTTTCGTTCATCAATCCTTGCTCCTAGTTGTACTCAACAACTCTCTGTTTTTCCATGAAAAGCTCTCTCTTTTCTGTTGCGCCGCAACCACTATTGCATCAATACTTAATCATCATCAATCAATCCTTGCGCCTATTTCATCCACTCGACCCACCCTCCCAACCTTGATCATGGACTGGAGCGAGCCCAATGGCCCATCAGGTATCCGCTGTACTCCGAAAGAGTGATTTGCCACGCACCAGTTCTGAATTAGGCGCCGGAGAATATGGTTCAGAATCATCATGAAGTCTGTGATCGCCGCCCGAGTGACCGGACACGTTGTGTTTCCGGTGGCCACCCATGATTCTATGCTTGAGCGATCGTACGTTTGCCCAGTACAAACGGTCACCGGGTCGTACATCAGCTCTTCTAGTGATATCGGACAGCGGAAATGGTACGGGATCTGCACTCCGACGTCCAACGGGTCTAAACTCCCAGGCATATTCTCATAGCTTCTGTAGCTCAACTTCTTTTTCCCGGCTATATGATTCTCTTTGAAACTCCCAGGATTTGGGTTTCCACGTAAAATTTGTAGAAGAAAGGAAACACTAACAGATATGGATGCAATTCCTTTTGTATTGATGAAGATTACAAAACAAAAGGAAAGACCGGAAACAAGGAAAGAGCATCAATCCTAATTGGCAATGAATCGAATGCTCAAAGAAGGAAACAATTGATAGAAGTTACCTACAAATATTGTTTTCTTTCTTCACTTGTGTAGCACTGGTTGTGCAAATCAGTCTTTGGTATTGTAACCTGTAAAAGACAAAGTGATTAGTGAATTGGATCAAGGATTGATCCCGTGGTTTTCTCCCGGATTTGGGTTTCCACGTAAAATACTTGTGTCGCTTACTTTCTTGCGTTAAACTTACTTGTGTGTGTCTTGGGATTTCTTCAACAAAGTGGTGGCCCATGCAGGTCGGTGAATCTGCAGAAGAAAAGATAAATCAAGACCTTGATCAAAGTGAGGAAGCAAGGAAACTTATAGTTGCTCAAGAATTAATAGATAGAAGGCAAGTCAGTCAATTGCAGTTGCTCAACCAGACATTGGATATGGGGAGTGAATCTTATTCAATGGTTAGGCTGACCTCAACGAACTATCAAGAATGGAGAAACATAATGGAGGATCTACTCTATAGTCGCAATCTCTATGATCCAGTCGAATATGGAAGCGCTAGGCCTTCGTAATATACAGAAGACATGTGGAAAAAAATGCATAGGCAAACAATTGGATTCATAAGAAAATGGATAGACTCTTCACAATATCATCATGTGGTGGGTGAAGCTTATGCAAAAGTCTTATGGGCGAAATTGACTAGGTAATTTGAACCTAAAACAACGCAGAACCAAGGCTCGCTCTTACACAGGCTTTTAGGAATGCGGTACAAGGAAGGCTCATCAATGGCAGAATATATAGGGAAATGGCTTGAAGTAACCAACTTAATGACTAAGGTTGAGTTGATTCTTGAAGACAAACTTGTATGTTTACTCATACTTTATTCTCTGCGTGAATCTTGGGCTCCTTTGGTGATGATGCTTCATACTACAACACCTAAGGAAGGACAGAAATTAGAAGTTATAAAGGACTATCTTATCAATGAAGAGATGAGAAGGAAAGATCATAGAGAAAGTGAACCTATGAAGGAAACTATTGCAATAACCACCGATAATAGAGGGAGATCGAAAAACAGAAACAACAATCAAAGGAGGGGGAAATCCAGAGGTAAATCACAGGATGTGAAATCCTATGGGAAGATTGACCCTCAACAGAAAGAAACCAGGTCATGTTTCTTTTGTGGAAAACCAGGGCATCTTAAACAAGATTGCCAGTTTTGGAAAAAGGTGAATGAAGGATCTAAGCCCCCTGAGAACAATGCTGCAACCACATAGGAAGAAGTGTTTATTGTGTTATCTACTGAAGATGAACACACAAGACAGCCAGGAGAAGAAGAGTGGATTGTTGACTCCGCGGCATCTTATCATGCCACACCAAGGAAAGATTTGTTCTCCACATATACTCCCGGCAACTATGGCAGAGTGAAAATGGGAAATGATAGTTTTTCTGACATAGCTGGCATTGGAGATGTTCATGTAACTACGAACCAAGGAACACAACTGACTCTGAAACGGGTAAGACATATTCCAAATTTAAGGCTTAATCTACTCTCTGCTAATGTCTTTGACAGTGAAAGTTTGATAAGCATATGTGGAAATGGAATATGGAAACTAGTGAGGGGATCTTTGGTCTTGGCTAAGGGAAAACTGGAAAATACTCTCTACAGGACCAAACTGAAGGTTAGCCACAATTCTATAAATCCAGTAACCAGCCCGAACAGCCTAGATATCTGGCATAAAAGATTGGGACACTTGTCAGAAGCTGGTTTACATCATTTGAAGGAAAAGGACTGATAGATACCAAGGAAAAATCGCTAGCAGATACTTGTGAAACTTGTGTTCTGNTACTATATAGCGGTGCGCACCAAGGAGTGCGCAATTGTAGATAAAGAGGAATCTCTTCATGCGTGGGAGGTTTGTTATGTGTGGATGACAGTTCCGCAAGAGGATCTGTTGAAAGTATGGTCACGCATAACACACCCACGCATAGGGCAATTGGACCGAAGCAGGTTCAACCCCTCCCGCACGGACACCGCAAACACTCTTGCGTTGTTCCCCCCTCCCGAAGCACGCCTTAAGCGAATAGATCTGCTTCGGGAGAGAAGATTAATAGAGATAGGTGTTGCGGGTAGGACCGGAGCCCCAGCCCCGAAGGGGGTTTTATCTTCTAGCTCAGATTCAGATCCATCAGAATGATCGGGTATGAGATAGTACTTGTGTTTTACTTAATCCTAATCCTCATGTATCCGTTTTGCAGATTCAACTGAGACGATGCCGAGCGCCCGCTTTAAACGTATGGCAGCTACTTCGGTCCGTCCTTCTGAGGGACAAAGGGAAGCATCGGGTGTTGCGACAGTATATTCAAGCAACGATAATGATGTCAAGTGTGTACCGGAATCAAGGAGTGATAAGGATGGTGGGAGTTATAAGCAGAAAATAAGAAACTGATATATTATTTGAAAACAGTGAATCCAAGTGATAAAAATCACGTTACATTTTTGGGAAATTTATAAAGAGCATAGCTTTGAAGGAAGAGGTTCACAAGGTGATGCTACAAATGTGGATCTTCCCATGATTTTCTAACAACCATTTTACCAGTCTCTTGAAGTTTATCCATCTTACATGTCGAGTTTACATCTGAGCTAAATTGTCCAATGTTCGATCCGGGTCGACCAAGGTGGCTCCTTGTAGTGTAATGTTCGGAATCAAACTTCTTATAACTCCCACCATCCTTATCACTCCTTGATTCCGGTACACACTTGACATCATTATCGTTGCTTGAATATACTGTCGCAACACCCGCCCTCAAACTATGACGGGATCGGAGGCATAGTTTGGAAAGGAAGCGCTGTAGAAGAGGTGCGCAAAGGGCCTTCGTGAGTATGTCTGCAAGTTGTTTTGATGAGCAGACATAGTGTGTACTGAGGAGTCCAAGGGCGACCTTTTCACGAACAAAGTGACAATCAAGCTCAACATGTTTACTCCGAGCATGCATGACAGGATTAACAGTGAGGTGGAGAGCGCTGATGTTGTCTGAATAGAGTCTTGGTGAAGTAAGCTGGGGAATATGAAGATCATCTAGGAGATATTGTAACCATGTGAGTTCAGCAGCGGCGTTGGCCATGGCACGATATTCTGCTTCTGTGCTTGACCGCGAGACAGTGTGTTGTTTTTTTGAAGACCATGAGACCAGGTTATCTCCAAGAAAAACACAATAGCCGGTTACAGAACGTCGAGTAAGGGGGCAAGAAGCCCAATCTGCATCAGAAAAAGCGTGAAGGTTCATCGTAGTACTTGGACGAAGTTGGAGACTTAGATCAATGCTGCCTTTGACATAACGAAGGACGCGGTGAGCATGGTTAAGATGTTCCTCTTGTGGTTGATGCATGAACTGAGAGATGTAGTTTACAGCAAACGTTATGTCAGGTCGAGTGATAGTGAGATACTGAAGAGACCCCACTAGGCTGCGGAAGTAGGTTGGATCAACTGGAGCAGTTTTCATTGGACTTCTATTGTGCTTAGAGTCTAGTGGTGTGGCCTTCGGTTTGCAGTTCACCATATTAGCCTTATCAAGGATTGTGGCGGCATGCGGGATTGAGACAGAAGTAGACCGTCGGTGTTGGTGATGATTTCGACTCCAAGGAAATGATGTATTGGGCCGAGATCCTTCATGGAGAATTCTTTATTGAGAGTTGTTATGAGATCCTGAACAAGAGAAATTGATGTACCTGTAAGAAGTATGTCATCAACATAAAGAAGTAAGATTAGTGAACCTCGTGAATTATGCGATATAAATAAGGATGGATCTACTAAACTGCAAACGAAGCCATTAGTTAATAGAAATGAGCTAAACCGATCGAACCATGCTCTAGGGGCTTGTTTGAGCCCATAAAGTGCACGTCGTAGGCGACAAACATGGTTTGGAAGTGTCG